>PVIJ01015295.1:0-37033 GCA_004024925.1 Scalopus aquaticus
ATTGGTCTTTCTGTCTGTTTTTGTTCCAGTACCATGCTGTCTTAATTATTATGGCTCTGTAGTATAATTTGAAATCAGGGAGTGAAATTCCTCCGTTTTCTTTCTTTTTAGTTAGGAGGGCTTTAGCTATGCGAGGTTTTTTGTGGTTCCATATGAATTTCATCAGTAGTCGATCTATTTCTTTGAAGAATGTCGTTGAAATTTTTATTGGGATAGCATTGAATCTGTAAATTGCTTTTGGTAGAATTGCCATTTTGATAATGTTAATCCTTCCAATCCATGAACAAGGGATGCCTTTCCATCTTCTTGTGTCTTCTTCTATTTCTTTCAACAGAGTTTTGTAGTTTTCTTTGTATAATATTAAGTTTTGAAGGAGATGGATATGTTTTACTTCTGTTGTTAATTTTTTATGACTAAATAAACATCATTAACTTTTTTTGCAAGTTGCATAATTTACAATGAGTATTCTTTTTTTTTTTTTAAGATTTTATTTTTTTTTTTTATTTATACATACAAGCTGGGGTACAGGCCAGAGGTATGGGGTGGCGAGAGAGTTCACCAGAGTAAGAGCGGGTAGCAGAACAGGCAGATCAGAAATACACTGCTGAGGGGAGCAGCGGGCGAGGCAGGAGAGGTCTGCCGCAGCATGTGGGATTCTCCCCGGCTGGGCGTCGAACTCGCGTCGCCGCTGCCGACAGCTCCACAGCGCAGCGCTTAACCGCTGCGCCACCAGGGAGGCCCCTACAATGAGTATTCTTTTTGAGGGAACTTTTTATTTCATAAGGGTACGAATTTTAAGGATTCTTTAAAACACTTACCTGCTTTCTTAGAACAGATCCAGTTTTGAAAGGTGTTAAAAGGAAACAGCAGAAATTTCTATCAGAAACAATCAAGCAGGGCCTCCCTGGTGGTACAGGGGTTAAAGTCTCAGTGCTGTCAAGCAGTCACCAGCTACTGGGACATGAATTCCATCCAGGCCTGCAAGCTAACCCACATGGTGCAGCAGACCTCTCCTGTCTCACTTGCTGCTCCCCTCAGCTGTGTATTTCAGTAGATCTGCCTGTTCTGCTCCCAAGCCTGTCTCTGGTGAATACTCTCACCACTCCCCATATCTCTGGCCTATATCCCAGTTTTTGTATGCATAAATAAATAAAAATAAATACTAAAAAAAAAAATCAAACAAACACAAAAGCTAAAATAGAAACCCAAAGCAGGAGGGAAACTATTGTTCATCCTTATTGCTTCCTACTCTATAAAGAAACATGAATTTGTTTTGAAAATTAGTAAAATCTTAACTTGGAGAAGAAGGAAAATCAGCTCAGAGTTCAGAACCTATTGATCAATAAGTAAAGGCCTGAGTGAACAAGCATGTATCTCACTATGCCTTTCACATATGCCTTTTGTATTGACTTAAGCTAACATTTTATTATGAAAATGTTAAAGCATATAAAAACAGACAAAACTGTATAATGCACCTTTATGTAACCATCATCCATCACTCACAGTTAACAACTGGTAGTCCTATTTCTAAACCCTTTTCATATTATTTGTGTTTTAATTTGTTGCAGATATTTTTCTTATTGGGATATGAATAGTCCCATTTGGGACCAACGAAAATATATTCAGATTGGGCCTTCCTGGTAGCCTAGGCATTAAGCCTCAGCGCTATCACCTCTATGGCCTGAGTTTGAGCCACAGCCAAGGAGCTAACCCACATATAGCACTTCAGACCTCTCCTGTCTGGCCCGCTATTCCCCTTAGCAGTGTATTTCAGTAAATCCACTTGTTCTGCTCCCCACTGTTTCTGGTGAATCCTCTCATCCCCCGCACCTTTGGCCTACACCCCAGTTCTTCTACGAGGAAAAAAAAAAAACAGCTTATTCAGATTGACTTCTTAATCCTTTTAACATGTCCCGGTTGCAGTGGGTTTTTAAATAACATTTTCTTGTCAGCCAATCATATTTATAAAATTTCTATGCTATATTTATATCGAAACACTGAAATCTATTGCTAAAATATCATCGAAAAATTTGAAATTTGATGTCTAACTGATATGCTTGAATGCCTCTGTTTATTCCAAAACATCTTTCTTCTTTGTCTCTAGACCAGGTTGTCAAAAATTCTCATGATTAAAAAGGAGCATATCAAGAAATTAAGGGAAATGAACACAGAAGCAGAAAAACTGGTAAGGATTTCTTATTTTCCTTTGTGTAATTCTAAAATAGGGGCAATTTATATAGCTAAGGAATTAAATATATTATGGGAGAAAACATTGACATAAATATTATTTTTAAATCCTCATTTGCTGTCTATTTACCAAACACATGCTAAGTAAATTAACAACGTAATGCCATAATCTGGTTATTTTTACCTACTACATTTTTAATTTATTTTTATTAATTAAAATAATTTCTTTAATGAGATAAGGCTAGTTCACAACACTGTATATGTTTTTTTTAATTGTATCTATTTTTACTGTGGTCACATAGGTTTACTGCGTGATTGTGATTGAGAGCATAGGGCCACACACACCTCTTCAGTTCTTACAGGCAACATCTACCACCAAAGCACCCATACTCCTCTACCCTTAGTCCATTAATTCTCTGCCTGCTTTGCTTCTCAAACCCCAATGCTCCCCTTCTGGAAGTCTCAGCTCTGCAGTCAGATTTCAAATGTTTATTTTGGTTTAGTTTTGTCTGTTCCTTTGTTTTCTTTATATTCCATATATAAGTGAAACCATCGGTATTTGTCTTCCTCCTGCAGACTTATTTCACTTAACATGATCATATCCCTCTAGTTTCACCATGTTGTCACAGATGGCAAAATACCATCTTTTTTATAGCTGACTAATATTCCATTGTGTATATGTACAACATTTTCTTAGCCCACACATCTGTTTTTGGTTACTTAGGTTGTTTCCATAACTCTGCTTTTGTAAATAGAACTGCAGTGAACATAGGAGTGCATATATTTCTTCAAATTAGTGTTTTTGTATTCTTCAGATAGGTGGGCTTACCTACTTTTAAATAGAGGCCTGTTTTGATGTTGACTTGGCTTCTTGACATATCAAAATTGTAGAAGTCTAGTTGGTGTGATATGGTTTATTGTCTGTTATGTTTTATTTATGATTAAAAATAATTCCCATAATAAAAATCAAATTATAAAACTTTAATAAGAAAAAGAGTCATCTTCATGTCTCTCCCCAGATAAATATTATCCAGTTTAACATATGCTGTGTTTGTTAAGCATATGGATTTTTCTGTGCCTATACTGTCATGATGTTTAAAAATTATTTTCAAACAAAAACAGATGCATGTCATTACATATTGAATTATTACAGTTTGTACATTTGTTTGTGTCTTTCTGTAGGATACAGTCTTAGAATGACTGGATCAAAGTATCTGTATACTTGAAAGATTTAATGAAACTTCTAGTTTAAGATGATAGGATGAACAGATATTTTCTTACTATCCTTTAAAATTCCATACAAAATGAGAAATAAAAGAAATAGAATAAATGAAAGCTAACTGCTTTACCAGTGTATTAAAGATTTCAAAATTTTTTTCTGACATGTTGGATGAAACAAAAATCATGGAAAAAGAGATTGTATATTAGAATGCTAAAGGTGCTCTGGCCCAGAATTGGCACATATGATGGAGGAATGTAGAAGTAAGATCTAGTGGCATTCTTTTTTTTTAAAGATTTATTTATTTATGTATACAAGAATTGGGGTTAAGCCAGAGGTGTGGAGGGGTGAATGGCTTCACCAGAGACAGAGTGGGGAGCAGAACAGGCAGATTGACTGAAGTACATTGCTGAGGGGAGCAGCATGTGAGTCTGGAGAGGTCTGCTGCACCATGTAGGAAGCTCCCTGGCTGGGGATTGTACCCGTGCTGCAGTGACTGTGTATAGCTTCATAGTGCTGAGACTTAACCCCTTGCACCAAAATATTTTTAGCACATATCACTGACAAAAATATTATACTCAAAGTATATAAAGAACTATAAATCAGGAAAATATATGCAACCCAATAGAAAAGAGAATTGAGTAAATATTTTTTTAAAGGATATGCAAATGTATAAAAATTTTCCCTTGAAACAGTATTCATCCTCAGTAGTACTCAGGGAAATACAGATTAATACCACATACCCACTCATTCCCTCTAAAATGGTTAATCTTCAAAGAACTTTCTTACTCCATTACTTTGGAAAATGGGTTCTATCTACTAAAACTAAACATATGTGTGCCTAAGTACAAAATATCATAAGCACTGTTGGCACTGGCCAAAAACTAGAAGAAGCAAAAGGCCAAACAAATAGAACAGTAGAATAGCTGTATATCTGATATCTCTACAAAGAAATATTATACAACAATGAATGAACTAGCTACGGATATATTTAAGTGTGGAAGAATCTCACAAACTTAATGTTCACTGAAAGAAGCCAGGAACAAAGGATATATACTGTAGGATTGCGTTTTATATATAAAGTTAAAAAACTATAATGTTTGGGGGCCTCCCTGGTGGTACAGGGGTTAAAGTCTCAGCACTATGAAGCTATCAGCAACCACTGCAGCACAAGTTTGATCCCCGGCCAGGGAGCTAACCCACATGGTGCGGCAGATCTCCTGTCTCACCCACTGTTCCCCAGTGTATTTCAGTCAGTCTGCCTGTTCTGCTCCCTGCTTTGTCCCTGGTGAATCCTCTCACCACCACACACACACTTCTGGCCTACACCCCAGCTCTTAATATGCATAAATAAATAAATAAATCTTAAAAAAAAAAAGAATTGGTAACTCTGCCTGCATAAAAATAAAAGATGTCTGCAGGCTAAGTATTACCATGTAAATAAAATCAAAAGACAACAAATTGAGCTTATATCTGAATGGACTGATTTTTCTAAAATTTAAAATGTTCCCTCAAAATACTTTTTATTTTAAATTTTTGTGAGATAACATTACAAGTGATTTGTAGAAGTGAAAAGGTGATCAGAGACTCATAATTAAGAGAAATATTTAAAAATATATCAGGATCCCACTTTTTACCCATGAGACTAGCAATTATAAAAAAATTATAGTAAAACATTGATGATTATGTGGAAATAGATATTCTTACATATAAATTAGTATATCTTCTATCAAGGGCATTTTGGCAGTATATCAAAATAAAAATGCACAAGTCCTGTGATTTAGCAATTGCACTTAGATGAGCTTCTCCTGCAGTGATACCCCTGTCCAAAATGACTACTCAGTTACTCATTGCAGCACTGCTTGCTGCCTAAAGGCTGGAAATAGCCTGAATGTTTATCAATAAGAAATGGGTTAAATTTGAAATGCATTCTGCAACCTCTAAACAGACAAGAAAAGTCTTTGTAAAATATTTAATATAGAACTGTCCTCAAGATGTATTTCTAGTGAGGAAAACAAAGTGCTGAACATGTATATGATGTGTCTCCATTTGTTTGGAAAGAAGAATAGTAGAGTCAGGAGAAAATACGTATATATATCTTCCTCCTTGAGTGTTTATGTAGACTATCTTTGGAGAGATGCTGAAGAAACCAAAAACATCAATTGCTTCTTTAGAGAAGGAAGTTGAGTGGCTAGAGGGCTCAGTTTGGGAAGGTGGTGATGTGAGGGTGACTTAACTGTAAAATTTGAACCAGGCAAATGTATATATTATTCCCCCCCAAAATTAAGTGTTTTCAATAGGTTAAGAAGAAAAAGTTGAAAATATCTCCTAGAATGTATAATTGAAAAATAGATGGAAAATAAGAGGAAAATTTTGAGACAGAAAACTAATCTAAAAAGGTCCGTTAGGATACCCAGAAAAACAGTACAGAGAAATGGAGGAGAGTTATCAAAACAATGATAGAAGAAAATTTCCCAAAACTGAAAAAGAAAAGGGTCTTACTGTTAATTTTTTATGTTGACTCAATAACTTTTCTCCATTAGTCCTCGTTTTACTGTCTGAAGATATTAACAAATGTGCTATCTCTTCTGTGTGTTTAACTATTAAAATATTTGAAGACAACTTACACCTCTCCAGTCTTCTAGTCCTTCCATTAGATTTGTAAATATTTCACATAAAGCTTTGGTGAATGCCTGTAGGAGCAGGTACAGTGACACTAAAGGTGGAAATATGTTATTGAAGTCTTTCTGGAATGCAGTTTAGCCATATTGATGTGCCAGCAGTTCTGCTTTTAGGGCATCATTCTGGAGAATTAGTAACATATGCAAAAAGACGTGCACACAAGACTGTTCATTGCAGTGTTACCTGTAATAATAGGAAATTGGAAACCATCTATATGTCCATCTAAGAGGACTGGTCAAAGAAATGGAACACTGCTACTATTGGAGAACTAGTTAGTTCTGAAAAGGAATGAACTTGTCTACATCAACATGGAAACCTTTGCAAGACAAATCAAATAAATTGGGCAAATTTTAGAACAAATTTTACAGTAGGATCCCATTTTTATAAAAAGCTGTACAATGTATGTATGAAATGCCTTGAAAAAGTAACTGGAAAGCTACACACTGAACTTGACAATGGTTACCTATGCAGGGTAGTGTGGATGGGCATAAAGTAACTAGGGACTTTCTTATTATGCTCTGTGTAGTTTTATTTTATTCTGTCACAATAAGAATATATGAACTAGGGCCTCCCTAGTGGCTCAAGGGGTTGAGTCTCAGCACTGTGAAGCTATGCAGAGCTGCTGCAGCATGAGTTCAATCCCCAGCCAGGAGCTTCCCACATGGTACAGCAGACATCTGCCTCACTCACTGCTCCCCTCAGCAGTGTATTTCAGTTGATCTGCCTGTTCTGCTCCCCACTCTGTCTCTGGTGAATCCTCTCACTCTCCCACACCTCTGGCCTACACCACAGCTTATATGCACAAATAAATAAATCTTTTTTTAAAAAAAGAATATATGAACTACTTGTATAATAAATAATTTTCAGTTTATTTAAAAAAATGTCTTTTTTTTTTTCAGCCATACTTTATGATTTTGAATGCCCTTATAGTTTGGCTGTTTCTCCTCTGGATATTATTCTGACTTGTCTTAAAATGGGGAATCCCTGTTATTATCCAGTATCTGGGCACTGTATGTCTGCTGTGTAGGCTGACATTAACTTTATCAAAACATTGGTTTATGTAAGTTTATGGATAGCTAAAAGCCTTCTACCCTTACACAGGAACTGTTAAGTCTGGTATTTTCCATCTTATTACCCAAAAGCACACAATAAAATCATTTATTCTTTGTTATCATACCTTGCTTTTGACCAAAAGTTGTATAAAGTATTATTTCATGTAATACAACTTAATATCTGATACTACACCTCACCTTTTCATTGCAGACCTAACTTAACATCACTTTTTCTCTTTTCAAAATTTAATAACGTGTATGAAACCTGAACGTCTTGCAAAAAATTACCATTCTTATTGAATGTGATGTATAGTTTTCCTTCTATTCATTTTTGTACATATAAGTACTTATAAAATATTTACTATTGTGTTATTTGGGGTAGGGTGGGAAGTATATCTACTAAGTAGCATTCTGCTTTTCATTTCACACTATCAGTAAGTTTAAGGCAAATGTATTTATTACAGGGAAGCAGTATGCAAGCATGTATTATTTCATTTAATGTTTGCCATCATCCCACTAGGTAGTTATTCTTATCTCCATTTTGCATATGAGGAAACTGAGGCACAGAGATTGCTTCATAGTGGTGTGAATTGCTTAAGGTCACACAACTAGTAGTAGATAAAGTTGGGATTTGAACATATAACCTGATTCAAGCACCTATACTCTTAATCATTATATTATTGTTGACTTGATTCCAGGTAGAGAATCAGTTGAGTTTAAGTAACTTGAACAGGGGGCCTCCCTGGTGGTACAGGGGGTTAAGTCTCAGCACTATGAAGCTATCAGCAACCACTGCAGCACAAGTTCGATCCTGGCCAGGGAGCTCACCCATATTGCGCAGCAGATCTCTTCTGTCTTGCCTGCTGGTGCACTCAGCAGTGTATTTCGGTAGATCTGCCTGTTCTGCTTCCCACTTTGTCTCTGATGAATCCTTTCACCTCCCCACACCTCTGGCCTACACCCTAGCTCTTGTATGCATGGATAAATAAATCTTTTTATAAATAAATAAATAATTTGAACACCTAAAATAAGTAGATGTAATTTTTTACCAACCTTTTATTTTGAAAAATAACAAATTTATAAAAACTAGTTGAGGAACATGGATGTAGAGTCAACAGTTTTGTCTCATTTGATTTATCCACATTAAGAATTCCTTTCTGAAAAAAGCAAATGGAAGAAATCATGACATTTATTCAGTCTTCTAAATAACAGACCATTTTCACACACAAGAAGTGTAACAATTTTAATAATCTTAGACAATGTTAATAATCTTCAGTTTGTTTTGGGTAAGTCAGCTCTCCTATTAGATAACTGAAATTTTTTTGCTCAAAAAAAACCCTTATCAAAATCTGGCTTTTTTTCCTTTTCAGAAATCATATTCCATGCCCATCAGCATTGAATTTCAGCGGAGATATGCAACAATTGTTCTAGAGCTTGAACAGCTGAATAAGGACTTAAACAAAGTTTTACATAAAGTTCAACAGTACTGCTATGAGGTAATTGGTGTGAATTTCCCTCCAGGGGCTTTGTCTCCACTCTTTGATTTGAAGCTTAATACTGCCACCTTCACATTTTAGAAAATATGACCAAGCTAGTATCTTCATAAAGTACTTTAGCAGAACAACATTTTATATATTCTTGCAGCATCAGTGTCAAAGAGAGCTTTATACACAGTGACATAACAAATCTGTTTAATTTTTTGTTTGAATCACAAATGATGTAGCATTCCAGAAAAAAAAAATTATTCTTAATTCTGTTTCCCCAGAGACTAAATTTTGGTTTCTTCTTATTCTTTTTTAAATATATGTGCTTTTTCTCATAAAATTATGATTATGCTATGTATACAATTTTGTTTCCTCTTTCTTTAAGCTTTATATGAGAATTATACAAGCTTGAACTTCAAACATACAGATCATAGAGTGCTTTGTATACTCATAGATCATTGAGTTATTATCATTGTGATGCACACTAATTATAAATGTAAAAGTGGTTCAATAGTTTCAACTAAAATTTGAGTTTCTTTCTAGAAGGTAAGAATTTAAGTGATTGAAATTAAGTTAGAATATTTTCACATATGCATTCTTTAGAGGCTTTATGTTTCCAATAAAGCCACCTCAATTTGTGAGAAGAGACTCTTAAACAGTTAGCTTTTTATGAGACTAGTCCCATGGAGAGTTAAGTCCCAAAGATCTGCCATAAATGATGTTTTCAATTTCCTTGAATTGAAACAGAGAGGAATGAATTTGGTCACCTGTATAACTAAACTCTGCATGTATTTTGATCATTCGTCTAGTTATCCGTTATCATTTATTTTTGTATTCCTGATAATTATCATTTACTTACATAGTAATATGTTATCCTAGCAAACAGAGTTCTCTGTGTAGACTAACAGCTATCATGAGAGGTGCAAAGCAAGCAGTCCAAGACAATGCATAACAAAGCTATGTATACACGCAGAAGTGGGCTGCTCACCAATCTTTTTGGTATAATTTCACATTTATGTACATAAGGCCACTTATGATAGTTTCATTTCCTAATGAAGTAAAACAGTTTAATTTTTACAAAACTTTTGTGCAATTGATTTCAAACCATGAACTTATCAGAGAACCTTATGACTAAGGTATTCTACTCCTAAATATATACCAAATAGATATGTGAGTGTGTATTTATCAAAAGACACATAATAGAAAGTTCATAGGATCACTGTTGATTACAGCCCCAATTAGAAATTACCCAAACACCCATTAATATTAGAATGCATCAATAAAAGCTCATATAATTATACGATGGAATACTACTCAGCAATGGGAATGAATGAATTCAATAATATGCAGTACTGTGCATGATCTCACAAATACAGTGTTGAACATATAGTCAGGCACAAAAGAATATATAATGCATCATCCCATTTATATAAAACTCAAAGCCATGGGCCTCCCTGGTGGTGCAGCGGTTAAGCGCTGCGCTGTGGAGCTGTCAGCAGCGGCAACCTGAGTTTGACACCTGGCCAGGGAGATTCCCACATGAAGCGGCAGACCTCTCCTGCCTCGCCCGCTGCTCCCCTCAGTAGTGTAATTCCGTCAGTCTGCCTGTTCTGCTCCCACTCTATCGCTGGTGAACCCTCTCACCGTCCCATGCCTCTGGCCTGTACCCCAGCTTATATGCATAAATAAATAAATCTTTAAAAAAAAAAAAAACACCTCAAAGCCAGCAAAAGCTAATCTGTGAAACTCGAAGTTAGGATGGTGGTTACCTTTAGAGTATTACACTGGAAGGAGGGTCTCTTGAAAGACTGGTAATGTTCTGTTTCTTAATCTAGATACTGATTTCTCTGACATGTTTGATTTATGAAAATGTTTTGACACATCTACTTTATGATTTTTATCCTATTCTGTATTTATTAAATTCAACTAATTTTTTAAGTGTTGAGGACAAGGATAGTCATTGTAATATTGTTGGTAATTGCAAAATAACTAGAAAAAATTTAAATGCCCATACACAGAATTAGCTAAATTACTTATGACGTATCCACACAGTAGAGTACATGCTGCTGTAAGGATGAACAAGGAAGGTCTTTAATTACTGATAATGAAGTGATTGATAGGATATAAATTAAGTGAAAAAAATAAATTGTACAAAAGTATATATAGTATGTTACCTTTGGGGCAAACAGAAATAAGCAGAAATAAAATATACATCTATCTGCTTGGTTTTTCAATAATAAGCACAGGAAGGCTAAACCAGATATTTAATTGGGGAATTGGGTAGGGATTGGGGAGGAGAGAGGAGTGATATTTCTCAGTGTTAGTTTCCCCAAGTATAGGTAAACTCTAAAATGGAATACAAACAGGAAAAAACCTAACTGTATATCACAGGAATAAGCAAACACAGGGAAGGGTGCAAAAACTAATCCAAATAACTTGGACTATATATCCATAGTCTAAAAGTACAGCAAGCTTTAAACTAATACTGTACTCTAGTTATTAGGGCTTTCTCTCATAGTGGTATGGATTAACAATTCTCAAACTGTTTTCTAAGACTGAGCAAATGAGTAATGAACTATATTGAAGATAATGGGAGCCAGGTCTCTCACTGTGGGAAAGGGGAGTTAGGAAGAAGGGGGTGACTAAAATGAACCTTGTGGTCTTGCATGGAATAGGAAAATCATATGAGTTCATGATTCATTTTATTTTTTTATAATATGTATGTGTGGTGCAGGTGTGTGTGTATGCTGAGAAAGCTTAGAGGTAATGACACCCTGATACTAATGAACCAGCACCCAGATATAAACACTGTTGACCAATAAAAGGAAGCAGGGCTCCTTGGAAAACAAACTTTAGGGGTGCAGCAAAGAAAGTCAAAGATGAGCCTGGACCATCTTACAGTGCTAGCGTATAAAACATGCCCCCCAAATTATGGAGACGTGTCAAAAAGGAGCCAACTTGACAGGGTTCCCACTGGCCAAATCTGGGATAATTAAAGTTTCAGAATAAGTGAACCAATTCCATTCGCAGCAACATGGATGGAACTAGAAGGGATCATGCTCAGTGAAGTAAGTCAGGAGGAAAAAGAAAAATATCTGATGGTTTCACTTATAGGAAGAGTATAGGGAAACCAAATAAGGGATCGGGGAAAAAAATAATAACAATAAAAAACAAAACAAAAATGAACAGGCAACTATAAATCAGAGATATTCTGCCAGGGAGGGGAAGGAGTGGGTTCAAAACAAGGGCAGGAAGAGCACAAGGAGACTTTGATGATGGTACACAGGTGAACTGGTAGTTGGAATTCTATGGGTACTACACCTGAGAGGAGAAAGCAAACATTGTACAAAAATGAACAATGATGTAAAATATATATAATTTTTTAAAAAGAAATAAAAAACATGCAAAATTATTAAAAGCTGATGAAACTGTTAAAAAAAAATAAGTGATACAGTAAGAGATTAACCCATGGAACAAAATATGAGTCAACAAAGATTAATAACAGAGTAATTTTTTTAACTAATTTTTTTTTAAGATTTATTTTATTTTTGCATACAAGCTGGGGTGCAGGCCAGAGATGTGGGGCAGTGAGAGGATTCACCAGAGACAGAGTGGGGAGCAGAACAGGCATACCTACTGAAATACACCGCTGAGGGGGGCAGCGGGCGAGGCAGGAGAGGTCTGCTGCGCCATGTGGGAATCTCCCCTGCATGGCATCGAACTCCCTCCGCAGAAAGCAGCTACCCCACAGCTACACAGTGCTGCGCTTAACCCGCTGCGCCACCAGGAGGCCCTAACTAAGTAATTTTTAATGAGAGGTCTTATAGTAAAATGCCAACTTATAAATGTAGAAGGAATGATTATGAGTAAGAAAAAATATTGCTGGACAATCATCATAGTAACAGTTGGTAAAGGTAAGAATCATCAACAGATGCTGCTGCGCGGCATCAATAGATGCTGCTGCGGCAGCAGTGACTGACGTCGACTCCCAGCCGGGGAGATTCTAGCATGGCGCGGCAGACCTCTCCTGCCTTGCCCGCTGCTCCCCTCAGCAGTGTGTTTCTGTTGTTCTGCCTGTTCTGCTCCCCACTGTCTCTGGTGAACTCTCTCGCCGCCCCACACCTCTGGTCTGTACCCCAGCTTGTCTGCATAAATAAATAAATCTTAAAAAAAAACAAACTCAATCTTTACATAGCCTCAAGCTATCTCTTCACAAATACTTATTAAAGATGGAAATCATTGACAGTGGGGAAATCTGGTGTACACTTAACTGCCTTAACCAAGTAATCAAAGATAGCATCACCAGTATTGGGACAGATCAACATCATGTCTCCTAATCATGATGCACTAAGATCTCAGGATCATTTTTGTGATATTCCTGCCAAAAATACAAAACCTCAGTCTAGTCATGAAGAAACACACAAATTCATATTGAGCAATATTATACAAAACAATTGGCTGGTATTTTTCAAAAATACCAAGATTGTGAAAGATGGAGGAGTTGTTTCAGAAAAAAAAAAAGAATCTAAAGAGACATGACAACCAAATTTATTCAGAGGGGGAAATATCTATATGTAGGGCATTATTTGGAAACAATTTACAAATATGAATAAATATTAGAAAATGCTATTGTGTCAGTGTTCAGTTTCCTAATTGTGATAATTACACTATGGTTATGAAAGAGAACATCCTTGCACTTAGGAAATAACAAATGGAGTATTTAGGGGTAAAAGCAGTGTTTGCAAAATTACATATGTATAAATAGAAGGCTCAAATGTTAAGTCAAGTGAAGTAAACCATAAACACTGAATCTGGGTAAAGGGTTATTAAGAGTTCTTTTTTGTAGTTTTTTTTTTTTTAGAACTTTGAAATTATCTCAAAATTAAAAGATACCCAAAATATTGTAAAACAGATCAGAAAAAAAAAAACTGTTAGAGGAGAAAAAACTTCTATGGTAAGAGTAAGCATCGTTGTTGTTGTTTTTTTAATACATGCTAGTTTTGTAAAAATCCAAATCTGAAAAAAATGGGCCCAAATATAGAGATTATCATGGCCATGTGAGTGTATGTCTTAGGTTTCAATCATTTGTGTTCAGCTCGCTCCAGACCAGGGGCTCCAGCCTGCAGATCAGCCAACAGATTTGAGAAGAAGGTGTGAGGAAGAAGCACAGGAAATTGTTCGGCATGCAAATTCCTCAACAGGGCAGCCCTGTGTTGAAAATGAAAATCTTACAGACTTAATCTCCAGGCTTACAGCTATTTTATTGCAAATTAAGGTAAATTTCAGAAAAAATATCTTCTTAATTTTGATACCTAAACAAATTATGCTAATTTATTGCTAAAAAAATTATAATCCATGGATTATATGAGGTATTTTGGTCTGCATTTGAACTATAATTTAATTAAATTTTGAAATTTTTCCCCTTTAGTGTCTTGCAGAAGGAGGAGATCTGAATTCCTTTGAATTCAAATCACTTACCGATTCATTAAATGATATCAAGGGTACAATAGATGCATCTAATATCAGGTAACTCATTAGAGTACTCTAATAATTTTTATATTAAATTCATTATGATTTCCAGTATAGGCTTTTAGAATTAATCATACCTGTGAATTATTCACATAGTTTTTATCTTTTAAATTGTGAGAGAGCTTTTCAGTTATATCCAGTCTATTGGCAGAATAAATATTTCACGTGGACTTTTTGTACAAAGGGATGAGAAGACATTTTATATTTAGGTTTTGGTTCAGCATGGACATTCAACTTAGAAATAGTGCTTCCCCAGTTAATTACTACTGAAGGAAATTACGGCTAATGTAGTGGAGATTATTCCTTCTCTAACATCATTACTTAGCTGTTACGGAACTAAAATTCAGATCTCCCTTTTAAAAAGCTTGTTTAATTTTGTGAAATAAAGTGGTTAACCATGTTCTTCTTTCTTCAGTTGTTTTCAGAATAATGTAGAAATCCATGTTGCACATATTCAGAGTGGCCTGAGCCAGATGGGAAACTTACACGCCTTTGCAGCAAATAATACCAACAGAGACTGAGTAGAAGATCTAATTATTCCAACTGCATAGGACATTGTTTTCGAGAAGTTCTTTTCCTTGATATAGGCTTCCAACACCAAATAACCTAACTGCTGGAAAACAAGAGACATTTAATCTCCAAATAAGTCATTAATATACTATACTGCTTCTTAAGCCAGCATTGCTAATCGACATATTTATTTTCCTTTTTATAGTTGAGCTGCAGTAGCATTGCTTATGTCGTGTGTTTATTAGCAAGTATTTTAAAACTGAAAATGTCTGAACATAATTTCATGGAAGATGATGCTGACCATTTTCAGTGTGCATGAATTTAGTGCAGCACACACAGACAACCACCACGATGGAGAATATGAAGAAACGTGCATATGCATGGCAATGTGGAAATACCATCTAGAAAATTACAGCTCTAGTTGACTTAGTTGATCATCATCTCAGTCTTCAAAAAATAACATCATAAGATATGGGAAGTCATAGTTTAAAGGAAGCCACTGGAATATAGATGGGAAATATGGACTTTATAAGTATATATGATATATATACTTACAATGTGACATGGTTCTATAAATCATTTTATAATAATATTTTAATTTATCATAATTTATAAAAGAAACCTTTGTTGTTTGTCTGTTGAAAGAAAATGAAGGAGCAGGAAAAAAACTATTACTGCAAAATGCTGTTTTAGCCAGTTAATTTGGCATGTCTTTTCCCATCAATTCAGGACAAAAGTGCTACTGTAATGAGATTTATTTTTAAAAGACTGATAACACACTATTTTCATATTTTTTGTTAATTTGCACAACTTTTGAACCAGGTTACTGGTTAAAATTCAACCACACAATTTATAAAGTAAAAAGATTTTATAATAAAAACAAATATAATAACCAGTGCTGTGAAATGCAGAAAGAAGGTTTTTATTTGGTTGTGGGTTTGTTTGTTTATGGTTTGTTTTTCTTTAAAGAAAACCCTGTCTAAAATGTTAATCTTGTAAAAAGTGTATATTTGGAATTTTCTTGTTTTATTATAGAATATTATAAAGTCAAAATATAATAAATTGTTTTCAGATTTGGAGTTAAAGTATAGCTGTAGAAGTCGCTTTGATTCTTTCAGATGTCTCATAAAATGAGACTTTTTATATGTTAATGTATCATAAAACTGAAACAAGATTATTTTCCATTTGAAATTTTTGTATTGTTTAAAAATGCTTCTGTATTCTTTGTTGGTATTGTGAGACTGCAAGACTTTAGTGCAGAGTTTATATTTAGCTAAACTGTTATGTTAATTAAGAAATGCATAAATCTTTTATTCTTAATATTTGTAATTCTAAATAAATTGATCTATGAAAATTAATGTCTACATTTTCAATTAATACAGCTTGGTAAGTATTCCTTCTAAAGAAGGGCCTCCCTGGTGCTGCAGGGTTAGGTCTCAGCACTATCAAGCTATTGCCACCCACAGCTCGGTTAGCTAACCCTCAGGCGCGGCAGACCTCTCCTGTCTTGCCAGCTGCTTTTCCCTTCCCTCTTTCCTCACCTCCCCTTAGTATATTTCAGTAAATCCACCTGTTCTGCTCCCCACTTTGTCTCTGGTGAATCCTCTCATCCTCTTGCACCACCTCCCCACCCCTGCACCTCTGGCCTACACCCCAGTTCTTGTATGCATAAATAAATAACATATTTTTTAAAATTTTTAAAGAATTGTAATTTCCATGAAATCATTTTTAGGGAATCAGTGCAGATTAATTACCATGCCATTTTAAATTATAATACCAACATTATTTTAAAGAGGGTTTTTTTCCAACTGAGTACTCAATCATTGTGGAAAATACTAAACAAGTTACTTGGCTTACTATACACATTTTTTTACTTTTTTTTTTTGCTATTAAATACCTTACCACATGTCGCACTTAAATTATACCTCATTTTGCAGATATTTAAGTACTATCCATGTCTTTCAGTGCCATCTTGTGTTGACAGCAGGAACTGTACCTAAGGATATATTTGAATTTTCTGTTTAGGGAAGAAAGAAATCTCTCATTCAAATCAATCATATGGGGTCAGCTGCACATAGAGTGATACTGCCACTGCTTAACCTAATTGATTTCTAAGCTATCAAAGTCAGATTGAGCAAGCATGCAAGCACATCATGTGTTGTGTAGGTTTATTTCTGAATTACTTCATTAGTTCCAAAAGTCAGATTCACTTACTTTTGAGAATCGACCAAAAGATTTGCCTATTAAATTTTTTCTTTTGAATTCATGCACCTTTCTCCGCCTTCATTATCACCACTGCCCCCAGGCCAGCTGAAATGCTGCAGTCATCTCCTGGCCTACCATAGGGTGGTGCCTAAGTGGGCAGACTGAGTAAATTAGTCCTAGGTTTGAGCCCTGGCCGATATTTCCTAGCTGTGTGAGTTACTTCCTAGCTGTGTGACCGTGAGCCACTAACTGCCTTGATCTTTAAAACAATGTGGCAGTAATGAGGGTTAAACATTATAGCTCCTGTAACCCACTTAGCAGTTAGGGTTTCAGAGTTTGAAAGAGGTACAGAGTACTATTTGTAGAGGATCCCACAATTTAAAGAAATCAAAAATGTGACCAGATTGAGATATTTGTAGATTTTCTAATTGTTTACTGGCACAAAGATACAAGGACAAAAATACAACTAATAAGCTAATTGCAAGATTTAATTCTAATCCTTGGTTGACTATAAGTTTAAAGTGTTCTTTCAGTCTTGTGGATGTATGTGGATCACTCGTTGGTTGGAGTCACAAGTCTAGATGCCGAGGAAGTTCTCTAATTGTGAGGCCCTGAACACAATGTTTGGCATGTACTAAGCACTTACTAGCTAATGTTTATCATCTTGATTTTTGGTTTCAGACAGGTTTCAAGGGTTCAGAGTCAAATCTTCTAAAGCCTAAACTATCTCCTGGTTGTTTTCAATAGTGGATTTGCTAAGTGAAGAATGCAAGCCACTTGAATAACACCTCTGAAAATTAGGGCAACTTGCATGTATAATCTCTAAGTCATTCAACATAGCTTAGACTCCTAGTAACCAACAAGACATGAGTCCTAGCCTCACCCATAGTTTCTTACAAGTCTCCTCCAAAGTGCAGTTTACAAAGAAACCACCCATGGTTTTCTTTGGCCAACAAGGGTTTGCAAACCCTCAAGTAAAACAGTACTTTAATTTCTCTCAGCTAACCTAGAAATGGTAATTTACATGATTCTTAGTATATAAATGGGGAAAGAAATCTGAAACCAAAAGACATGTTACTGAACTTTGAACAAGTCAGAGATAGGCTTTTAAGTGTTAAATTTCCCAGCACAGTGGCCTGCTGATATAATTGCTGGCTATAAATACATTTACAGAAACTTTTTTCTTTTAGAAATGTTTTTCATGGCCACACAATATGTCCTGAGCAATCGTGTAGTAAAGCACTATGGTGAGTGCTGTCTAAAGGATAAAATTCATTTAAGTAGAACTACAATGAAACATTTGTGGAAAACATTTAATAACCCACTGAAGATGTACAGAAGTACAAAAACAAGTGCTAAGGGTAATTGAATGATTGAAATAACAGGTACGAAATCAGGACTAAAAGTTTTAGACTTCAGAAAGAGGGATCTCAAGTGTTTTTGAAAGAGATGGGCTCCAGAACTGACGAGTGGCTTTGAGGCAGGCATGTATTGTGGATGGGTGACCTTACAAGGTCTTTCCTGTAAGCTATGGGTGTCAGTATCTGGAAGAGTAGCTGGAAGTTTTTTAGAATTTGGTAGCAGTTTGAAGCTATTACAGATTTCTAAAAAGTAGTTCTGTTTGTTTTAAGTTGAAAAGCTAAAGGCAGGTAGCTCTTGAAATACTGGACATAGAATCTTTAGAACTACGAATGACTGTAAAGATGACAGGCCAAATTTTAAAAGTAGTAAATCTTGGTGATAGGAAGAGGATTGAAGGAGATAAGCCAGAATGAGTTTAAGCCTTCTGGTTAAAGTATAAACCTTGGAGGAACCATGAGACCATGACAGCTATCAAGCTCAAAGGGGAAACTAAGTCAAGCTGAGGAGTTCTTGAGAAGAAGATAATGAGTCCTGAAAAACAGGTCCAAAAAATATGAACAAAACTGGCAAAAGGAGCATGGATTTGACCAAATTGAACATGTAAACCTGGAGATACGAGAATGCGAGCACAACTGGGGGGGTGGGCCGGTGTGCCATAGAAGAAGAACAGGCCGTGTGGAAAAACGGAAGGAAGCATTACAGGTGAGAGGTGACTGGCAAAACCGTCATCAAGGTTAACATGGAAATAAGTAAGGGCAGCATTTTGGTGAGTGTCTCCCTGGCTGTCAGTCATAGCTCCTCTGAGCTCATCCTGAATTCTCCCAGATTCCTCAAGAGTTACCAAAGGCAGAAAAAATGTGTTCCTCCCATGAGTCCGGCTTTGAACCAATGTCTTCTGAGAGAAGAGAATAGTTTTCAAAATTCTGACCTTGAGAGCTAGGATCAGAGATGGCCCCTCCAGCCCTGGTGGGATCAGGCAGGCAATTCACATCTACCTCAAGAGGCAGCTGGGGCTTCAAACATTTTGCTTTAGTTCCATGAGTAGAGTGCTGGAGGAACAGCTCTGGCCTGGATGAAGGTTGAAAAGATTTCCCGCTCTGACGCCGTGATTTGGCACGCCTGTTTTGGAACCACACCTGGAAGAAAGGAGAGAAAAACTGCTTTTGGTTGTAGTCCTTGTGCTACTATCACCTTCATAATTCATAATAAGTTCCAGTTTAACATGCCCAGGCTCCCTGCTCCAGAACCTTAAGGTTTCCAGAGAGTACTCGGGCTGACAGTTATCAGCACCCCTGGCTTTCTGTGATGGCCTTCTCACCATTCCCAGGTGCAAAATTGGAATAATGCCTCATTCTATCTAGATATTACATAGGGATATATGCAATGAAAAATTGTGTCACAGAAATAGACATGCTTAGAATTTTAGAGGGAAATCCTACTCCATAAAGATGATAGGCATTAAAATAACCTAGAAAATTCATTTTCGAATGTGTGCGCCCTTGTCAAATTAATCATGGAGGTATTTTGCTCAATGGACTTCATTTCTGTGAATAAATTGCTCTGCTCACAATTTCCTCACAAATCCTGAGGGTGTCCTGCTGAGGAAGTCTCTAGTTCCAACTGTTGAAGCAGGCATATGTATCCCACCAGGGGTGCAGAAAAACAAGTCCACTCCCACTGTTAAAATGAGGATTCCTACTTAAAACTGCACTTGGAAGTGGGCCCAGGTGCCACAGA
The DNA here is from genome assembly GCA_004024925.1 of Scalopus aquaticus. Taxonomy (NCBI): domain Eukaryota; kingdom Metazoa; phylum Chordata; class Mammalia; order Eulipotyphla; family Talpidae; genus Scalopus; species Scalopus aquaticus. The sequence continues at coordinate 19,968 of PVIJ01015295.1, forward strand.
CCAACAGGTAAAAAGGCAGATTCCTCATTACCACCAAGTTCCAAGATTCTCATGAAAATTGCTTTAGACAACCAACGCACTTTATGATAGATTTTTCAAACTGTGACAAGAAGCTCCATATACTTCAGGCTTTACCCCCAAAGGCTACATCCTTTCAAACCAAAATTCCATACCCAATACCTGCCAAGAAAGTGACCCAAGAACCCATGGGTCTCTCGGCTACCATTCTCAGACCAGAGGGAATCCCAACTGCTTCATCCATCTCTCTTCCTGGCTAAAGGTTTAATTTCTGACCATTTCAAAGCACCAGCCGCCCTCCTCAGGAGGCCTTATATTCAACAAGGCGACAAGTCATTTAAGCCTCGCAGTCGCCCGGTGCTGCAGGCACTGACGGGATCCCCACTCGACTGCTAGCACAGGGAGGTTAGGCGCTCAACGTGAGCCAAATCCGAGGGCACCCGCGTACAGGGAAGGATCGGGCTTCGCGGGCCGCTCACCTGGATCCTGGACTCGGGGAGCAGGGTGAGCGCGGCCAGGCGCTCGCGCAGGTGAATATCTGGGTACATGGTTCGGCGGAAGACGAGCTCCAGCAGCTGCAGCTGCTCGGGACTGAACGACGTGCGCTTGCGGCGCTGCGACGCCGACGGGGCGGCCGAGCCTTTAGGGGGCGCAGGCGGGCCCAGGACGGCTGGGGGCTGCGCCGCGGACCCGGGACGCCCCCCTAGAAAGCCCGCCAAGGCCGCCTGGACGCCGCAGTCGGGGCCGGGGCCCGGGGGAGGGGCGGGGAGCATAGCAGCGGCGGGGGACGCGGACGGGAGGAACGCCCCGCCGGCGTGGGGGAGTCGGTAGGCAGGGTACGCGGCGCTCTCTCCGAACTGAAGCGAATTGGACTCTGCTGCGGCCATCGCTGCCCGACCCCAGTGCGCCGCCCGGGAGCGCCACGGACTAGTTATACCGGCCCGGGGGCTGAGGGAGGGGGCCCGCGGCGGCGGCGCGATCAAAGGGGTAGGGGAACTCGCGGAGGCCCGTGTCTCTTCGGGGTGAGAGCCCGCCCCCAGCCCCGCCAGACGCCACTGGGAAATAATCGCTTCCGCTGACCGTGGGATGGAGGGAGGGAGGCGTGAACTTGGGCGGGGGAGGGGGGCCCTCTGGGCCCCTTCCCCCCAGTCCATCCGCCCCGCCAACTACGCCACCTCAATCAACATCCCCAAGGGGAGGTTTGCTAGGGGAGGGACTCCCTGAGGAGCCCGAGTGCGTGGGCGGAGTGCGAGCAGAAGCACGGTCTTCGGGATTCAGGACGCCCTTTGGGGTGGTCTGTCTCCCACTTGTCCAGGGCCTTGACTTGCCCGCCGTCCCGCCTGTGGTCCTCAAAGGTGTTTATTTACCCCCCTGCTATGTGCTAGACCCTATACCAGGTTGGTCAAACAACCCAACCGCTGCTGTCCTCTGCGTGCCTCCCTAACACATTCTGAATCTGAAGGAGGGTGCAGATAAAGGGACCTCAAAGGGAGGCGGTAAACTCATCCTAAGCATCGGGGGAGGGGAGTAAGGAGCGCTGGACCCTTTTACCTGGAATGCCCCTGTGAATCTAGAGATTAGTGTCCACGCAGAGTGGAAAATACGCCACATTAATAGACATGCCATTTGGCCTTTCTGGAGATGCCTGCAGTGTTCAAAACCTCAAAGGGAGGAGATGAAAGGGACATCCTGAAGTTTCTACTCCTTTCCTCTGCCCTTTAGACCTCATTTAAGGTTCCCATTTTATCCTGATTTGTACTATGATTATGGTTTCTGTACCTGCTTATCTTCCTAGATTATAAACTCTTAGCAGAGGACCTCCCTGGTAGCGCAAGGGGTTAAGCCTCAGCCTATGAAGCTATCACTGCAGCACGAGTTAGATCCCCATCAAGAGAGCTTCCCACTTGGCTCAGCAGACCTCTCCTGCCTCACCTGCTGCTCCCCTCAGCAGTGTGTTTTAGTCGATCTGCCTGTTCTGCTCCCCACTCTGTTTCTGGTGAATCCTCTCACCACCCCACACTTCTGGCCTACATCGCAGCTCTTGTGTGCATAAATAAATAAATCTTAAAACAAAAATCTGAGCAGAAACTCTTTCCTCTGAATGCCTACTTTGTACATCTACTGCATGAGTTTCTGCTTTGTACATCTGTTAAATCGTATCACACTCCATGCTAACATCTGCTGATCTTTCTGGGAAGAGGAGCTGTGATCCAGTTGGGGAACTGCCCTGCCACAGAGCAAGTCCTCAGAAGAGGAGTCCCTGATTCACCAGGGCCATTTCCTGGCCAGGCAAGGGGCCTCTGCGGGGAGGGTCTTTCAGGGCACAACCGCCCTGTGGCTCTCCGTTTAGAAGCTAAAAGACAAACTTAGCTTAGATATTTTCACTCTGGATGGACTTTCCAGGAGTCAAAGCAGAAAGTATTCTTGGTGCTGCTACTGGGAGGGCTTCTGTGCCTGATTGTCTCCTGGCTGGGGTACATGTGGGGTGTCAGGGCCCTGTGCCAGACTCTGTGCAATCCCAAGGGCTCAGAGAGGCAGCATGATAATTCCGCCTACTCCTCCTTCTACCTCTTCCTTCTCATGATTCCTCTCCCTTCCTTCCTTATGCTCCTGCCATTGGAATTTTTAGGCAGAGGCTATGTAGGGAGGGAAGGTCAGTCTCTCCATTTTTCTATGCTTATTCATTCTTCCATTAACTTGAAAAGCATCTATGAAGTGTCACTGCACTAGACAATGTTTCACTTGTGTTCCCATGAAGGAGAAACACCCCAAGTTCCCAGATCAGGAAACCCCATCTAGACAGAGTCCCAGAGGACTCTAGCACCCTTTGCAGCTGGCTTCCAGACGTGACTGCCAAGGCTTCCCTTGCCAGCTCACGAAGGTGAAGCCTTGCCCCTCCCCAGTCTTGGGGTTATTGTTAGGTTGCCAGTTGCAGGAAGTGGTGATGCACCAGATCTCTGCAGACAGACAGGTTCCCTGTAGCTCCAGGGATCAGTAGGCCAGCCCTGGGAGGAGACCACAGGTTAGTGGTTGCTGGCTGCTGACCACCAGCTGAGATTTAACAGCTTGAGATGGCTTGGTAATCCAGAAACGCTACCTGGAAGTCAGAATAAGAGGAGGTCTCCATTCTGTTTGGAAATTTCCTCCAAATCCTGTGTAAGCCTCGCTTCTCTGTGGCTCTCTGCTCACGGTGAGCCTCGCCCCCAGCAGCAGCAGCAGCCACCGCCTGTTTCAGCAGCAGGCCTGGAAAAGGGGCCTGTGGACACGAATGGTCATGAGTGGAAACTGGTGGGGTGTGCTGAAGCACCTGGAACATGTTAGAAGGCAGGCCCTCTGTCTTTTAAACTGGTGTGAGAAGCTCCAATGTTATTCCCATGCATTCCTTAAACAAGGCAAATGGTTTTTTCTCTATGTAATTCTTTGTCTTGTAATTCTTTGTAATATAAGTTTAAGCAAACTTCGACTTTGTATATTTATAAACTACAAGGTAAAAAATTAAACATCAAAGAAAATCCAGCATTCATTTCTGTTTGATAATCCTCCAAACGAACTGAACAAGAAATTGTCTTATGATTTTCCCTGCCAGTTTGTGTGGCATTATCATTTTCTGTATTGCAGTAAGATTCCAGCCTTTCCCCCACCCCATCCTTTTGTTCTAAAATGAGGTTTTAATTGTGTGTACTTGTTTGTCCTAAAAAATAACCTCAAAGAGGATGCAGGTTTGGAATTGGGAGTACAGGTTTGGCAAAGGAGACTTAGTTTTCTATCCTTTGATGCTACTTTATTATCTTTTTAAGCATGTGCACATATTGTTACAAGAACATTTTGGAAACCTTAAGTTTTTGGTGATTAAGACAATATGCTATTCTGAGTTGAATCCTGGAAAAGAAAAATAAGACCACAAGTAGGAAAACTTGTGCTATCTGAATTTAAAAAAAAATTTTCATTGAAACAAAGGATGCAATTTAATGTGTCTGGAAATTGATTGGGACTAGATTTCCCAATTCTCCTGGGACTTTCCTTGACTAAGGTTGGGAAGATAGAAGCATCTACAAGGTCTCCACAGAAGCTCTCAAAGCTTTCACTCAAAGTTAAAGTCAGTTTCTGTTTCTTTTTTGTTTCACAGACACCTGTAAAATCATGAGTGGTTTTCATTACGTCTAAGTTCTATACTCCTTACTCAATTATCCTACCAAAAACATACAATGAATATTTAGTTCTTCCCTACCAATATCCCTAGGTGAAAACTGGAAAGAGACCTACCTTTGGCAGTATCTTAAAAAATAATCATTGCAAGTTATTTTCTTAAAATAGATAATCTGTGAAATTCAAATACATTTTAAGTAGGCATAAGGAAGTACTTTGTTCTCCTGAAGCAAGTCACTTTACCAGTCCCAGAACAGCCGAATGAGGCTCAGGGTTAGCTGAAGAGAGCAGTCAGTCCTCATGAACTCCTGGGCTCCGTCCCCTGCCCTTGGGTGTGCTAAGAGCAGTGAGATGGGCTGAAATAGACTCAGGAGCACAAGGAGAAATAAACTATCCTGTACAATGAGGGACACCTGATAGTATGAGATATGGTAGAAAAGCAATAAATTTTCAAAACTTCTCCGGAACCCAGGCTGGGGAGGATGAAGCCATTTGGGGTCACTGTCCTTTTCTGTACTCTCAACATTTCCCACCACAGTTCCTGTCACTGACTCCCCCAAATATCACAGAGGCCTGCCTTTCCTCTCCAAGTGCTAAGTACTGTCTTCCCCGGCTCTCTTTGTTGTTCAAGTCAGGCTCTGTGCGCAGCCCAAAGCACTTCCCTGGGAGCCCTGGGTGTTTATTAAAGAGAAACCAGGAAAAGGCAGCCGAGGGGAGTCGATGGCTTCACTTCCACCTTGGGTCGGCAGAGCTGTCTGCCCCTTTGATCCTGGTCTCGCTTTGATTTCTTCTCCACTGGCTGGGTCGCCATCTTCCGTTGCTGAAGTTGATTTCGAAACCAGTGGTTACAAAAGATTGAGAGGCAACACCCCCAAAAGGTACGAATATGCCAGGAAAGTGATAAAATGTTAAGAAGCTTGGCTGTTGTTTAGTCCATCCCATATAAGTGCCGATTACAAACACAAAATGTGGGATTTTTTTCTCCATAAAATAGATTTTGAGCCCATCGTGTTGCATTTTTTAAAATGATGATCCCTTTACTTCTTTCAATTATTCCTACCAAAGTTTCTGAGCCGGAGAGACTCCCCTGCGAGACTCTAGGGCCTTGTTCACGTTGCTCACCAGTGAAGTTAAAAGAGCATTTCAATCTCAAAGAAAGAAACCATAAACTTTCTGAGCTTCTACCTGTTTACTTGAAATGAAGAACCAAAACAACTGACAGAATATTTTGCCTTCAGAGCTGACCTTTGTCTAACATTTCTTTCTACAAAAATATGTATTTTAAATGGGCCTAGTGTGACCAAGGAAGTGAATTTTTTTTTCATTTTAATTGATTTAAATTTAAATGGCCACATGTGGTTAGTGGCTACCATATTTTAAAGCACAGCTTTAAACACACATCTTAACATCATCCTGAAAATCACCGGTCACTCTTTACACATAGATACAAGGAGGGAAAATCATGCTCTAGATTTGAATTCTTGACTCTCATTTTTATTATTTAAACAGAACTCTGGATCATCAAAGTGTGTGTGGTTGGAAAAGTTTTTTGCTTGTTTGTTTTTCCTGAATAAAAACGATTCTACTAAAAAATGAAAGGAAAATGTTTACTTCATCTTCATGTTAGCCTCGTATTTTTGGCAAAACAGTGTGTTAAAGTGTTACTGTAGCATTCATTAATGGTCTTTCTGCAAAAGTGACAATATGAGAGCACTTGCTGGTTAAAAGTTTAAGATACTGCAAGTTTCTTTAACATTTGACTTAAACCCCAATTTTGTTTGGATCACTTTGTTCTTTTTTTTTTTTAAGATTTATTTTTATTTATGCATACAAGATCTGGGGTTTAGGCCAGAGGTGGGAGTGTGTGTGTGAAAGGATTCACCAGAGACAGAGTGGGGAGCAGAATAGGAGAATCTACTGAAATACACTGCTGAGGGGAGCAGAGGGTAAGACAGGAGAGGTCTGCTGAGCCATGTGGGTTAGCTCCTTGGCCAGGGATCGGGGATAGAACTCAGGCCTCGGTGGCTGATAATTGCTTGATAGCCCTGAGACTTTAATCCCTGTGCCCCAGGCAGGCCCCACTTTGTTCATTTCTTTTTTTTTTTTTAAGATTTGTTTTTATTTATTTATGCATAAAAGAGCTGGGGTGTGGGGAGATCAGAGGATTCACCAGAGACAGAGTAGGGAGCAAAACAGGCAGATAGACTGAAATACACTGCTGAGGGGGGCAGCGGGCGAGACAGGAGTGGTCTGCTGTGCCATGTGGGAAGCTTCCTGGCCAGGGATCGAACTCAGTGCTGCAGTGGCTGCTGATAGATTCATAGTGCTGAGACTTAACCCCTTGCGCCACCAGGGAAGCCCCACTTTGTTCATTTCTAACCATAAAATGAAGCTTAGCTTTAGAAGTTCCCTGACTTTCTGTGGCACGTAGCATGGCATTGAACGTATCTCACATCTTACACGTGGTCACATCAAACAAAGACAAGTAAAGAAAGAGGTATCACAGGAACACTGAACTAGCCAATACCTGTTTTCCTTTTTCTGGCTCCAAATAATTGATTTAAGTGTTACCAGATACCAAGAGTAATCTGAGATCAGTTCTGGGCTCTGTGTCCCAGCCTACACGACTTAGTTGTGTATTTCCAAAATACTGTCTTTTAGTGGCCATTAGAGGCCCAGGATAGCTGGGTGAATTCAATTCTTGGTGGATGTGAGGTATAACAAGGCACGTTCTAGAAAATCCTAATCCCTTTCACTGTGCATTAGGAAACCTGGTTTTAAGTAACCGGTCCACTCTCTCAGGCAATTGAGAATTTAGCTTTCATGAGCTCCTTTGGATGGGCCAGGAAGGAACACTGAGCTCCTCCTTTCAGGGCGCAGGCTTGTGCTCCACCAGGCATGGTGCTGCAGTCCAGGGAGGAGACTCCTGGCCTCCTTGCATTCATGAACCCCATCTCACACAGCCCACCCAGTAGACCCAGATGCAGCCCATCCCCAGATGTGACCCCAAATGTGCTTTCACTTTGGGTTCAATGCTTCTACAAACAGTACCAAGGAGGGCCCTGCTTTTAACTTGGTTGCTTAGTCTGGGATTATTTAAACTCACTAGCACTCAAATTGTGGTCTTTACAAACCATTTCCCATTAAAAAAAAATAAAAACAACTTTTTTTTTAATGCCCCTTTGAAAAATGGCTCATTTAGGCCTGGAATAACAAATGTATGAGCCTGGGATATACAGTCATAGCTGAAATGACAAAATAACACTACTGAGTTTGCACTCTCAAGAAATAATTTGAAGAGGTTCCTTTGGCCAATCAGTGCAACTTGAGCATCCCACAGAATAATAAAACAATAGATTGAAAAACAGAAAATGTGTTAAAATCCAAAATAGTAAAAATTTGATCACCTTTGAAGGGCACTAGAGAACAAATGCTTTATTCCACAAACTGGTAAACCAAAAGAAAGAAGTGAGCATTTGTCTTGCCTTTTCTATATGACTGTAATGAAAGATAGAGAAGCCTTTCCTTATAGAATATTGTATACATAAATGAAGAAGAAATGATAAGAATTAGCATATCCCCATTTTGCAGCCTCTAATGAAATAATGGAGCTAAGCAGTGGCCATCAGGGCTATTAAATCTATTTTCTTGTAGAAATACACGTCACTGCCTATGACTCATTCTTGCCTAAATAGACAACCAGAATTCATCCAGCCATTAGAGCTCACTACCAGTTCGAAAGAAGTACAGTGAACAGGATCACACACCCACAGAAAAATAACCAAGAAAACCCAGACTGGGATATTCTACAGAACAAACAGCCAGTTGCTTCATCCAATAAGCTGCAGAGAGAGACAGAAAGAAAGAGCAAATCTATAGACGAAAAGACACCAAAGACATATCAGTCAGATATGGGTCCTGATGTGAACAAACAACTGTAAAAATTCATTTCTAAGACAAGTTGGGACATTTGAACATTAGATTTGAAATAACATTAGGGAATTGTGGTTAACTTTTTTTGTTAAAATAGTGATTTAATATTTTTTTGTTGTGCTAGTGATTTTTTTGTTACATTTTGGTATTTAAAAAAAGTATTTATTTATGCATACAAGAAGTGGGGTGTAGGCCAGAGATGGGGGGTGGGGGGAGATGAGAGGATTCACCAGAGACAGAGTGGGGAGCAGAACAGGCAGAGTGAAGAGTGACTGAAATACACTGCTGAGGGTAGCAGCGGGTGAGGTAGGAGAGAGCGGGTCTGCGTTAGCTTCATAGTGCAGAGACTTAACCCCTTGTGCCACCAGGGAGGCCCGATTTTTTGTTACATTTTGTAAGAGACTCTGCTTTTAGAGATACTTGGAAATATTGGCAGACGAAATAAGATGTTTGGGATTTGCTTCAAAATAATCTACTTTGAGGGTAGAAGCAGTGGGCAGAGGCCAAAATATAGAAGAAACAGGCTTGAATATGTATTGACAACAGTTGAAGCTGGGTCATGGGGGTTCTCTATACGATTATCTCAACTTTAGTGCACTGAGATTTTTGTGTGTGTGTGTGTCTGAAATTTTCCCAGAATAAAACAGTAAAAAAAAAAAAAAGAAAAAGAAAGCAATGAGTAGTATTTTTGGAAGAAGTGGAAGATACTGAGCACAAGAGCAAAAATGTTACTTTAGGAAGGTAGGGTCTGGCCCTGGCTTTGCCCACCAAAGGGAGGAGAGGAAGAAGGAGGGAGAAGAGGCGGGAGAAGAGCCAGCCTCAACCACTGGTTTGCAGGAGGGGGATGAGGAGGACACGGAAGGAAATGAACATGCTCGGTAGCTGGGTTTTCCTGCTGGGGAATCCGCAGGCTACATGAGTCACAACCACCAAGTCAGCATTTTCTGAGCACCCGCAGACCCAGGCAGTGCTCAGAGAGGACAGAAGGGAGGAAGAGGTGAGAGCGAGTGAGGAAGGGTGCTCAGTGCCCGGAGCCAGACCAGCACTGCTTTCGGGGTAAAGGGTAGCTGGACTGAGCCTTGCGGGAGGCAGGGTTTAGGCAGGCCATGAGGGGCACAGGGAGAGAAAGACATGAACAAAGGAGCAAATGCAGGAAGATGCACCGTATGTCAGAGCCAGGGCGGTGTAGTCAACGAGAGACTGAATTTCATCCCTGGCACCAGACTCCAGCAGAACATCTAGTTCACTGAAGAAAGAAAACCAAGGTTCTTATTCCAATGCTCTGGGGAGTTTTTTCCCCCTTCCACAAACACTCCTTCACCCAGGAGATGCTTTTTTCACCCCATTCTCCTTTGCCAATTTGGGGGGTTTGTTGTTGTTGAAGGGGGATGTATTTTTTTTTTTAGATTTTTTTATTTATGCATACAAGAACTGGGGTGTTGGCCAGAGGTGAGGGATGGTGAGAGGATTCACCAGAGACAGCAGGGAGCAGAACAAGTGGATGTGCTGAAGTGCACTGCTGAGGGGAGCAGAGGGCTAGTGAGACAGGAGAGGTCTGCTGCGCCATGTGGGAAGCTCCCTGGCAGTGGCTGCAGACAGCTTCATAGTGCTGAGACTTAACCCCTCGAGCCACCAGGGAGGCCCAAGTTCTGGAGTGCTGTCAAATCTCTCCCAGATAAGGAGGAGCTAGATGTCAGCCCGGGGGGTGAAGAGCCCATCAGAGGGCCTGTTTAGGACTGTTTGTAAATTTGGGAGAAGAGACAACGACAGCTCTAAAAATGACCCATAGTGGAGCTTAAGAAATGTGCTCACAGCCAGGCAGACCCCACTCCTGCCTTGGACCCAGGGGTGCATCCCCTCAGGCAGCCAGGGTGGGGTCAGGCACCTGGGAGGCGCAGTCTCTTGGCGCGCCCACCCTCACCCTGCTTGCCTGGTTCTGGCCCCTGGGCCCAAGAGAGGGTGGGGGAGAGAGAGGACCTCCCAGTGGTGCTGAGCTGGGGAGACCCTCCCCCCCAGAGTAGGGAAGATGTCCTTTGGTTCACAGCAGCTGTGTAACAGTGTGGTATCCAGGGAAGGGGCAGAGCCAGGTTCCCTGCCCCACCCAAGGAAGGGTGGTGCTGAGGAGAAGCTATCAATAGAATGATCAGAAGAAGACTAGAAAAAAAGAGATGAAAGAGAAGACCTAGAGGAGGCACATGAAGTAGAGAGCTATGTGAAGAAGAAGCTGCTCGTGCTTCACAGCCTGGACTTGTATCAGGGACTTGGGGGACGTAGAAATAGACACTTGAAAGAGCCACCTCAGTAACTGGCCCCTTGTTTAATTCATTTAACATGTATGTGAGGAACCACATGTAGACACACAGACAAGGTTTACATGAAAAGGTTAATAGTGGCTGCCCTATGATGTTTTCACAAATAAATAAATGGGTTTATTTATGCTTTTTTTATATTATTTATGCTTTTTCTGTGGTTTATATCTAAATTCTACATATGTTATATCAGAATCTCAGATTCACATAAAATAACGGGAGAACCCCACAGAATCAACCAGAGACTGGTGAAGCAGGTGGCCGAGGGCAGGTCCTGAGCCAGAAACTTGTGGTTTGAGGGACAGGGGTAGGATGGGGAGGAGGCTTTGAACCCAGTCTTGCAGGGTGGATGAAATTTGAACAAATATCCAAAGGAGTGGATAGTGGGATTTGAGAGGTGAGGAGAGAGGATCTAAAAGGTCAGCTTGGCTTAAATTCTAAAGACCTCAGACCTTCTGGGCCAGTTTCCTTCTCCAGCTAGCTCTCATCCTGTAAAATGATGCATGCAGGAGCCTGCTGCTTGGAGAACCATGTGGGGACCTGGAGGGTAGGCTGGCGGGGTGAGTTGGAGGGGTCCAGCACCTGGTAAATCCTCCATTAGGCCTGTAGGAAGCAACAAGGAGAATTTGCCACATGTCCTCCAGCTGTTAGGGGGCAAACTGAAGGGCCTCCTGAGACCCCCCCCAAACCTGCCTGCTCTAAATGGTTCTGCCAACAGATGCATAAAGACAAGATAGGCTCTAATACATAAGACTTTCAATAGAAAAAGAACTTTAATAGAATTAGTGTGCAATAGAGAGAAGGGAAAAAATAGTTAAAATAACAATGAAACTCCGAAGCTACCCATTCCCTTGTGGATAAATGTCCAGCCAAATAGGGCTGTCCCAGATGGGGTCACTGAGGCCTGAAATCTTGCCATAAGTCTATGGCACCTTCTGGTGAGAATCCATAGGAAGGAGGCAGGCAAGTCTGGAAGAAAAAGAGCAAAATAAAAACACAACACCAGCCCTGTCTGGTGTGTCACTGAGCCTCAGTCAGTGAACATTTTCATGAGGAGCAGTCGAGGAGGGGGTGCAGGTGCCCTTGCTGCTGGCATGCTGCATGAGCCGGGGCAGTGGCTGTCCTCTTTGGCTCAAGACTCCAACACCAGGAGGTGTGCAGATTCCGGAATTTCCCTTTACTTTAGTCCCTTGTTAAGGGTCAGACCTCAGGCAAGGCCCTTAAGCGTCTGAGCTTTGCTTTTCTCATCTACAGAATGTGCCTGAGAAGAGAGGAGACTACATCCGAGGGCACTTTTTAAGACGGCCAGCCCAGCCCGAACTGCAGCTGCCTGCCTGTCTGTCACACCTCACCCACTGCTTCGCAAAGTCAGTGTGTTTTAGGTGTGCTCGCCTTGCTCCCACCTGGACTGTGAGCTCCTGGGGGGCAGAGGCCCAGGTGCGTGCCAAACTCTGGGACCAGTTCAAGTGGTTGGCTGCACAGGCAGAGGTTGTGTGAGAAGCTGGGGTTGGAAGCTCCTAGGGTGTAGGGGCAGGGAGCATGGCCCCTAGGTGAGGTGCTGAGGCGCAAGAGGACAAAAGAGGGTGTCCATGCAGGAGTAACTGTCTGGTCCATGACCTCTTTCTGGAAGGATCAGTGGGGTTTCTTTCAGCCCTGCAGCTTTCTGTCAACTGATTTTTCTCCAGAGGAACTGGAGGGCTCAGCAGAGGCAGCTGACAGAGGCTCCTGGAGCCTCAGTTTTGCCAGCGGTGAAATGGGGAAAGTGGTACCTGCCTCCAACCTTCTTCATGGGGGTTCTTTGATAGGTGAAACTTTTCACAGCACTTTGAAAGGCTCAGATGAAAGGCACTGATGGGATGAAAGGCTCTTGGGGCCACATTAAGTTTCTCTGCAGGTTTTGAAGCCTGGAGGAGAGACTGGGGGAAGTGGTCAGCTGACAGGTACTTGTGAGGCCCCCCAGAGGGTAGTGCAGGGGAGCATTAGCATGCCAATCAGCCGCACCTAGGGCTTGAGGGCTGTGGGGGAGCTGGAGCACTTATCATTTCCCTGAGGAGGGGTCTTGGGGTTACATGCTGAGGAAACTTGGACCCAAAGGATGAATCAGGCCAGAAAGGCAGGGGCCTTGGTTTCCTGGGGCAGACTAGAAGGGAACATAGAGATCCCAAACTTGGCTGCCTATCACAACTTCCCCTGGAAATTTTTAAACTCCAGGCTGCACCTCAGGTGGGTGTCGTAAGTCAGCCTCAGAAGTTTTCAAGTTCCTGCACTTCCACTGGGCAACCTCATAAGGGTTTCTAGAATTCTATGACTTGCTAATTATAACTAATATTCCCACCACTTGAGGGGCCTGTGAAGGGGTTAGATGGGACTTGGAAATTTAGTCCATACTGCTGAGTCTCATGGAGCTCCCTGTGTGTAGGACTCTGTTCTTAATTTATTTCCAACCATTTCTCCATTACAAATTAGAAGGCAGAATATGTGGCCTAGGGGTTAAGTCTCAGCGCTATCACATGGCCTGAGTTCCATCTCCGCAGGGGAGCTCACCCACACATGGAGCAGCAAATCGCTCCTGTCTCGCAGCCTGCTGGCCCCCTCAGCAGTGTGTTTCAGTCAATCTGCCCGTTCTGCTCCCCACTCTGTCTCTGGTGAATCCTTTCACCCCACCCCCACCCCCTCCTCTGGCCTAGACCCCAGTTCGTGCATGCATAAATAAATAAAAATAAATATTTTTTTTAAATGACATTAAAGTTAGGAGAGATGCGCAAGACTGAGACACAAACTCTCAAATCATCAGAAGAAGCAGGGCCGATGTCCTCTCCCTCTCTGCCTCGGAAACCCTAAGCCAACACCTTCATCCCTGTCCAGTTTGGACTTGGATCAAGCAAGACCCACATTGGGGCTCTGGACCTGTCCCAGGAGCCTGGGGACAGAGAGGAAAGCTGCAGTGCCCAAGGGTGACAAGTATTCTCTCCTTGACCAAACTTCATTCAGCCTCCTGAAGCCCCTTTTAGGGCAGCTTGCGTACCTCTTTGTAAAATCCAGTTGTTAGTGGTTTTTTTTTTCTTGTTTGTTTGTTTTAAGATTTTATTTATTTATTTTTATGTAGAAGAACTGGGTATAGGCCAGAGGTGTGGAGTGGGGTGGGGTGATAGTGCTGGACTTACCCCCTAGGCCACCAGGGAGAACCCCGACAGCATTTTAAATCTGAATTGATTACTAGCATTTAAAAATCTGAAATATTCCACCCACCCCCTCCCCCGCCAAAATCTGAAAAATTGAAAGTTTCCTGTAGTTTATTTGGGAACAAAACTGTGAAGTTTGTTTTTTCAATTTTGCATAGAGGAATGGGGGGTAGGCGAGAGGTAGGGGGGAGGGCGAGAGGACTCACCAGAGACAGAGTGGGGAGCAGAACAGGCAGATTCACTGAAACACACTGCTGAGGGGAGCAGCGGGTGTGACAGGAGCGGTCTGCTGCGCCATATGTGGGTTAGCGCCCTACCTAGATCGAACTCGGGCTGATAGCTCTGAGTCTTAACCCCTACGCCACCAGGGAGGCCCTAAAATCCAGTTTTAACTAGAGACTTAAGTCAGTTTAGCAAGAACCCCCACCCTCAATAAGTGATCCCTTCGATAGCTGCTCAGGTGCCTCATACGCCACCCTCCCAATGTGAAGCCTGCTCGTCCAGCCCAGTCCTCTTAATAGTTTTCTATCCATTGCCCCCCACCCTGCTCTTTAACTATAAATTCTTACTTGCCCTTGTTGTGCCGGCCAACTTGTTTCATTGCTTTTTTTTTTTTTTTTTTTTACGAATTGAAGGTTTGTGGCAACCCCCCCCCCCACTGAGCAAGTGAATTGGCACTATGTTTCCAACAGTATGTGTTCACTTTGTGTCTCTCTCACATGTCATTAAGCTACCTACACTGCTGTTTCTTTTCAGACACGATGCTATCCATACTTAGTAGTGTAAACATAACTTTTGTATGTAGTCGCCTGAAACCAAAACTGCAATATCTCCAAGATCTGCCTGTGTTCAATGCTAAGAATAAGCTCTCTCTCCCATGGGACATCCTGTCCTTTGCCCCTACGGATATCAAGCTGGTCCTGGGGCCCTGAGTTATGCCCTGGTCACGTCTTGCAACAAAAGTCAGCAGATAGAAAGTAGCTCTGGACTCCTAGGAAGCAACACACATTCCTGCCTCTCTGCTGGGACCTTCAGCCACATTTTCATCTGCCTGCTAATAACAACCCTTCTGATGCAATACTTTGGGCTTTCATGACAAAATCTTTTCATGGACTCTGACCAATAGTGTATTTCATGTCCACCCAAGTCACAAGCCTTCTTTTGAGGCTTAGCCAAAAGACACATCTCCTTAAAAAAGGTGGTGACTCTTCAGCCCTCTCGGAAGAAAGAGGAGGCATCGTGCTGGGCCAGGTGCTTTTCTAGATACTCTACACTCTGCCTTGAAACTTTCAGTAATTTACCCTTCATGTATCTGTTCTTTCATTTTACAGGTAGGAAAATGAGTCTCAGTTTCTGTAACCATCCTCAGCTTGTATGTGGTAGGGATAGGTCTACCTACACCTCCAAAGCCCACAACATTCCTGCCACTGCTCTGCAGGCTCCTGGAGGTGACGGTAAAGCCAGAGCCACCTTCCTCAGTGCTTTCCCTGTCCACTTTCAGCCAGCAATCGCAGCCAGGAATCGAGCTATTCCCACTCAGTCAACACTAAGGGACTGACACTGGAGATGACAACCCTGTCTTCAGACAACCACTCCGGGACAAACAGATTTTCCAGCTCTGCTGGAGCCTGCCAGCTGGCCCTTCTCAGTTTAGGGCTTCCGAGCCCCTGAGATCCCTCAGTGAGCTTAGATTTAGACTCTTTGGCCTTAGCCCTCTCCATGACACAAACTTGGTGGAAGACGTCCTCGCCTTCAGAACTGCTGTTCCAAAGGTATTCAGGGAACACCTGTGAGAGCCCAGCGCTCCTGTGCACTGAGAACATGATGGCGAGCCAACAGCAACATTCCTGGCCACTGCAGGGCTCACCAGACAAGAAGCACCCTGAGTGAGTGATCGATAGGTATGACTACTGTTTGCTGTTTGAGTGGCCTCTCTGTGAAGTGATATTGAAAAATTTGAAGATGATAGCTGTGGTAGCTGGGAACAGGGGAAAGCTGATGCTCAGGTCCTAGGGTGGGAATGTGCCTAGAGGGCAGCAGG
Organism: Scalopus aquaticus; assembly: GCA_004024925.1. NCBI lineage: Eukaryota > Metazoa > Chordata > Mammalia > Eulipotyphla > Talpidae > Scalopus > Scalopus aquaticus. Next base: position 35,597 of record PVIJ01015295.1, read on the forward strand.
AAACCCGGTGTGGAGGCAGGCAGAGCGGCAGGAAAGCAGGCCGGGGAGGAAGGCCCAGGTAGGGAAGGCCCAGGAGCTGGCCTAATGGCTGGATTGTCCTCTGAGCTGAGCCCTGGAAGGCTTTGCCGAGAGGAGGGACTTTGTAACAGCGGCTGACACTCATTGAGTCCTCCTCTGTGCTGAGGCCTGCCTTCCCTGCTCACTGTACTATCTCCTAATCCTCACAGCAGCCCTAGGTGGTAAGTACAACTACTATCTGCCTTTATTTTCTCATCTGTGGAGGTGCAATTCATGGAACATAAAATTAACCATTTCAAAGTGCAAAGGGGCATTTAGTTCATTCACAATGTTGTGCGACCACTGCCCATCCAGTACCACACAGGGTTATCGCCCCTCCTGCTCCGTGGAGCAAGTCAGAGAGCGACAGTGTCACTCATTTGTGGAGTATAAACACACACAGAAAACAAACTGGCAAAACAAGAATAATTCTTAGTCTTGGTGAAAAAAATATATTGGCTCTCAGAGGGGATGGAGTGAGTTAAGCAATGGGATGACAGAATGAGTTAAGCAATTACTCTTTCTTCCCTTCCAGCCTCCCTTCCTCCACCCCAATCTACTTTCTGTCTCTGTGGATTTGCCCTCTGGCTGTTTCATAAAAATAGAATGAGGAGCTTCCCTGGTGGCATAAGAGGTCAAGTCTCAGCACTATGAAGCTATTGGCAGCCACTGAAGCAGGAGTTCGATCCCAGCCAGGAAGCTTCCCACATGGTGCAGCAGACCTCTCCTGCCTCTCCCGCTGCTCCCCTCAGCAGTGTACTTCAGTCAGTCCACCTATTCTGCTCCCCATTCTGTCTCTGGTGAATCCTCTCACCACCCCACACCTCTGTCCTACACTCAGCTTGTATGCATAAATAAATAAATCTTTAAAAAAAAATGGAATCACACAATAAATGATCTTTTGTGCCTGACTTCTCTTAAGGTAATATTTTAGAGACTCACTTCATATTAAGACATATTTTATTTTATTTTGTTCTTTTTGGATTACCAGATAAAATTACACCGCATGATAGCACCACTTATCTTACAAATGGGGGGACAGGAGCAGATTACTCAAGATCAACTTACCCCAGCTGCTTAGCGGCCACGCCTGGTCTTGGGCTCAGGACTGCCTGACACCTCAGTTGAAACATCTCACCGTTGGAATGCTCCATTGCATCCTTCTCTCAATCCCCAGAATATTTTTTTTTTAAAGATTTATTTTATTTATACATACAAGCTGGGGTACAGGCCAGAGGTGTGGGGCGGCGAGAGGGTTCACCAGAGACAGAACGGGTAGCAGAACAGGCAGATCAGAACTACACTGCTGAGGGGAGCAGCGGGCGAGGCAGGAGAGGTCTGCCGCGCCATGTGGGATTCTCCCCGGCTGGGCGTCGAACT
>PVIJ01015296.1:0-37029 GCA_004024925.1 Scalopus aquaticus
GAAGGGAAAGGGCACAAAATGGAATAGAAAAGAACACAAGGGACCATGGAGATGGATCACGGGTGAGGGTCCTATTGGGGAGCAAGGACAGGTCCTGTCAGTGCACCAATAATGACTTAGTGAAGACAGGCATGAATATATAATAATAGAGTTTTAATTTTTTTTAAAGATTTATTTTATTTGTGCATATAAGAACTGGGGTACAGGCCAGAAGTGTGGGGAAAGGGTGAGAGAATTCACCAGAGACAGAGTGGAGGGAAGAACAGGCAGATTGACTAAAGTACATTGCTGAGGGGAGCATCGGGCGAGACAGGAGAGGTCTACTGTGCCATCTGGGAAGTACCCTGGCCGGGGATCAAACTCATGCTGCAGTGGCTGCCAGGAGCATCATAGTTAACCTTTGACTTCCAGGGAGGCCCTTAATCTTTTTTATGCTGTTCTTTCTGAGATTGCATTTTGCCATATGTGATTAGGTATCATTGACTATTTGGTTAGTGGGGTCCTGTGTAACTATCCTTCCTTGGCCTAATTTTTGAGGACTTTAGGAGTTTTCACAGTTTGTACTTTCTATTTAAATAAATAGTCAGAAATTTTCCAATAATCAAGTAATTGTTTTTTCAACAAGGGTGGTTGATTACACTTGTAGTGTGAGAATCAAGGGAGTTATCTAATCTTGTGCTTTACTGCTTGTTAAAATAGAAAAGGCATTTGTGAGGTGTCTTGGTTTCTTCATCTTTAATTTTGGAATAATTGTAGTGGTCAAGGGTCTCGAGGCAGTGTTTTTGGGGGTTAACGAGATCCTATTTGTAAAGAGTTTGGAGTAAGTCAGATGAAAGATGTGGAATGAATTCAAACAAGGGTTATTACAAAATAAGTCAAAGAGCTGGCCAGTTACTGAGTCACATACTTATTTTTAAAGCAAGAGGTGGTGAGAATGGGGCACAAAATGTTTAGCTTTTGGACTAGAACTCTAATTAGAGGCTTAAGGATTATAAAAAGTAGTTGGAGTCTGTGTGAAGGAAGCTTTGCTCAAAGAAAAGACATGTTTTTATTCTTCTTAGCCCACTTGACCTGTAAATACTTATACCTAGAGATGTGAAACAAGTCAGCAGAAGGTGCAAGCTCAGGGCTTATTCAGTTCTCTGTGCAGTTAATTACCTTTTGTGCAGCAAGTGAGCCTTGTATTATTATTTCTCTAAATTCAAAGTGATTGAAGATGTGTTTTCAATTTAATGAGTAGCTTGAACTCTGATTTTTTAGAAATGAGAAGTCTGGTAAGTGGAGAAACCACTCCACCTCCATTATAAAGCCTTGGTTTAGTGGTGACATGGTTAATATGAGCCTGATGAGTCTAGTTCTAATTCATACTACCACCCACTTGAGCTCTCCCTTGATCTGCAGCTAGAAAACAGTTAAAAGCAGCAGCTAATACTTGTAAAGTCCTTCAAGTGTACAAGGGGACAGATTTAACAATTGCATACATCATTTCTTTCTAACACAATGGCTATGGATTTGGTAAAAATAATCCCCATTTTAAAAATGCAGAAACAAGCAGAGAAAGGTTAAATGACTTATCCAAGAACACACAGCAGAGAAGCAATGGGACTGAAAACCACACCCTGACAGTCTCACTTATTAACATACATCACGCTGCTCTGTTCTCTCACACATCATTGTACTCTGTGCATTACTGTCATGGAACCTGTCATTTTCTCACTGGTATTTGCTTTCATTCTCATGTAGTTTGTGTGCTCTGTCAGGAACATCCTGTTCTGCTTCCAATAGCCCCTTACTGAACATCGTTTATAGAACTCTGTTTAAAAGATGGGCCAGACAGAAATGATAGGGCAGATATGAGGACTGGGACAACCCCACTGGAATCTCTAGAAATGCATTGCCAATAAAAGACATCATGGGATAGCTCCTTATGTTTGGCAAATTGTACCTTGGTGCATGCCAAGCACACAGGACTATCCAGTGAAATAAGCACTCCTCATGATGCTGATTTCCGTGATGCAATTTTCAGGGTACAGCTAGAGCTCCACATTCTGAAACTAGCCAGGTGAATGTGACAGTCACTGTCAATTAAATTTGCCATGTAACATAGCACATGGGGGAGGGCAACTTTCACAGAATCAGTATTTTTAAAAATGTTAGTAAGATATAGCTGAATTGTGGGGCACCAAAAAAAAATCACATGCAATATATGGTCTTACTTAGAAATGGAGGATGATGGACAAATTTATTGCTTTCTCTTCTTTAACTCACCAACAGTGATGTAAAAAAATAAAAAAATAAAAGAGTAGGAATCCAGACAGACAGAAAACAGAAGACAGTTTTTGGATGGGTAAAACAAACAAACAAGAATACATTTTTGGAATCTGGACAACAGCTTGTCTCTGTTATGTCCACACAGACATGCAACAAGAAAGTGTTGGGAAAGGCCAGATCTGGGCTGTCCCATGTACTATGAAGACTGGTCTGAGGCATGAAATAGGCGAAGATGGGACAGAGTTTTTACAAGGAGCTGTTGATTCATTTTTCCCTGTCCAGGAAGATAAATAAGTTCCTTTCCACTTCCATCCCAGGAGACAAGACTGATCCTGTAGCCTGCAGAAATTGAGCCAAAAAACATCCAAAGCAATGGGTAAAGTTGAGATGTAGGGCTAAAGGTAGAAAGAAAGTACTGGCCTGTGGGATCTCACCTTAAAAGTGAGACTTTTCTTCCTTCACACAGGAGATGAAAGGGGTTTTCTATAAAAGAAGTGAAAAAAATATATAGTGTATTTACATACACACATATATATACACACTATATATATATACACACTCTATATATATACACACACTATAAATATATATAATATACATACACTATATATACACACTATATATACTATATATATAAACTATATATATACACTATATATATATTGTGTGTGCATACACATATATGTACACACATTATATATATATACACACACACTATATATATAGTGCGTGTGTGTGTGTGTGTGTGTGTGTGTGTGTAGTAACTTGAGTTTTATTTTTTTTAAAGATTTATTTATTTATGGCATACTAGCTGGGGTACAGGCCAGAGGTGTGGGGTGGCGAGAGTGTTCACAAGAGACAGAATGGGGAGCAGAACAGGCAGATCAACGGAAACACACTGCTGAGGGGAGCAGCGGTGGAGGCAGGAGTGGTCTGCTGCACCATGTGGGAATCTCCCTGGCGAGGCATTGAACTTAAGTCCCTGCTGCCGACAGCTCCACAGCACAGCGCCTAACCACTGTGCCACCGGGGAGGCCCAGTAACTTGAGTTTTAGAGATACCCTCAATGAAATGAATAGTTTATTCACGTGATCACCTGACAGTGAAGTCCATATGTTGACAAACTCGGTCCCTGCTCATGGAAACTTCAAGCCAAATTTTTAGTATCCTGAGCATCAGTGTGAACAGATAACAATAATTATGAGTTACTGCCATAAAATCTCCAAATTGAAAAACAAACATCAAAATGAACAGTTATGGATAATCAGGAGGTGGGGGGGAAGATTATGCAGGAAGCAGAAGAAATAACAATGCATAATGTTTGGAAAGGAAGGAGAATATATAAACCCACCAAACAGGATCATAGTACTTTAAAAGAAAAATGGCAAACAATAAGAAAAAATCATTGGGAATGAAATAGACGATGTTTTTTAAATCTACAAATTTGGAAGATAGAATTTGAGAATTTTCTTAGGGAATGGAACAAGTATGCAAAAAGTGGAAATTACAAGAACAGAAGAGAAAATCAGATGATAAACATGATGTTCAACACCTAATACAATTTACAGAAAGTTAAGAAAATGGGGAGGAAGCATTGGCAAAGTTATAATTGACAATATTTTACAAAATAAAAGAAGCTTGATGTAAAAGTTTGCTCTTCTAACTAGCACACCAAACAGAAAGACACACACACACACAAACAATGGCAAACTCTTAACTTTGCTAAATATAGGATCAAAAATAACACTAACATAGAATTTCTTAAGAGAAATGTTGAAAATTTGAAGATAATGGCAACATATCCTCACCATTGTAAAGGAAAATGATTTTCAGATTATAATCCTTTGCTTAGTCAAATTATTATTCATGTGTGATAGAAGAATCAGAACAATTTCATACATAAGAGGCAGAGATTGCTTGTGTCATTGTTTCAGACTTCCTAAACACCATTATTATATTGATTGCATAATTAGTGCATATAGGTGTAGGCACTAATTATGAAATGCCATGTACAGAATTAACCCAAAACCTAGCATCTTAAAATAGCAATCATTTTTCACTTCCCACAGTTCTAAGAACAAGAATCTGGGATTGGTTTAACTGGATGATTCTGGCTCATGGTCTCTGCTGAGATCAAATTTTTGTCCTGGATTACAATGATCCAAAGGGACTAGAAAATCTGTTTCCAAATTCCATCATATCACCTTTTGCTGAAGGTTTTTTTCTTACTATGTTGACTTTACACACACACACACACACACACACACACACACACACACACACACACACATTCTCTCTTGTGTAGTTTGATTTTTCCAGTTCTCAATGAAATGTTCTACATTCACCTAAATTCCCAAATTTGAAACACACCTTTGGTGTCTTTCTCTTTCTCAACCCTCCAGAGTCTATCAAATTTTATTGTATCTTGGCATTACATTGTAGCTATTGTCTCAGTCTTATTTTTTTTAATCCATTCATGTTTTTATATTTCCACTATGGTTACCTTTACCTACTCTGATCTCAGTGTAAGATTATTGCAGTATCCAAATGTTTCTCCCAACCTCCAGACCTATGCCCTTTTAATTCATTCTCCACTCTGACCTGGATGATTTTTTAAAATTCAAATCTATTTGAGTCACTCTTTTTACCATAGCTCCCCGTTGCCTGCAGGCTAATTTCCAAACTCTCTGTGGAGTTTTTGCTTGCCTGTGAAGTTTAAATTATTATTCTCACACCCACTGACCTTCCTCCCAGTATGAATGATGCTCAGATTATTGAATGCATCATATTCTGTTTCATCTCTCTGCACATTTTGCTACCTTCACTTGAGACATTCTCTCCTTAACTACCTTCATTCCTTCTTTGCTGGCAAATTCTGTCTCTTCTTTAAGTCTGAGTCTCATATCACTCTGGGAAGCATTCCTCGCCCCTCCTAAAGTCTATGTTAAGTGCCCTCACAATAGGTTTCTACAGTAACATATTATAGCACTTGTCACAATGTCCGTGATTGTGTTGAATCCACCCCTGTAATACTATCCAGCACTGGCCGAGACCATTCAGGGACCCAGTGACTCCACATGGTGAACATTCTGCTATTGTAGGCAGTGATTCCTAGTGAAATTGCTTAAGAACTTCTAATAATAACAGGACTATTTTTTAACCAGAAGAATCTTTTTAAATGCATATTTTTATGGTTCATCTTTAAAGAGGTCACTGGCATGTCTTTGCATTGCACTAAAATGTGGCTAACAAGAGGAGTAAATTAAACTGGATAACAACTTTACAAAGAAGCATGAACTTAAAATGAGAGAAAATCTTTAAGTGGAAGATAATAAAAATGGATTACCTTTGGCCTCTTATTTCTAAATTTGATAGATATTTTTCTTCTCAAAGTATGTCTGAGGAAACATATCTAAAAGAGAAACAATTGAAACAGATTAAACACTGCATTAAAAATGATCAAGGAAAAAAAGGTGACCAATTTTTCAGTTCCACAATGCTAATAGTTAGGTTTTAGTTGTTTGTGTTGTCATCCTTAGGTGGAACTTCCGAAAAGACAAACAAGATTAAAGATGAAATGCCTGATGGCTCAAGTGAAAGCACAACAATAAAAATCAAAGAAACAGCACACATAAATCCCCTTTGAAGTCCTGATTTCCAGCTCTCTGTAGCAATAACTAAGTAAGCCTGGGTGTCCTGTAGCATAGGCCACCAACATTTGTCAGGCTTTTCAATAAATTGGCAATGAAAGACTAAATCCGTGCAAGGTGGGAAATAAATTAGCACACAGCCAAAGGTACTGGAGAAATAAGAACTGCTTTTGTAGCTGAAGTATTTTTTGATAAAGTAATAATCCCCCATAATCTCTCTCCAGCTTTAAATAACAGTCGGTCTTTGTGCCAGCAGTTTAATTTTGTTGGCTGCCCTTGTCTTACAAATATATTTAGTGGAGTCTGGAATATCATTTTGTGCTGAAAGCTGAAGCCTTTGTCATACTGGAGCTGGGCAAAGGCAATAAATCAAGGACAAAGTGAAAAGGAATAGAAAAGGACTATGGGAAACTTATTTCCCTAGAGCGGGTGAGCTTTCTCCTCATGTAGCAGGTGTATTGCATCAGTCATGTCTTCCTGTTAAGTGCTTGTGTTGTAATGATATTGACTTATATCTACATTGCACCCTGGTTGGCATTGCTCCAAAGTACTTAAGATGCATCTATGGGAAATACATGCTGAAAATAGCATCACGAAAATATACAACCTCAGTTTTCTTTTCCTCCTCTAAGATCGTTCTTTCCAGGAAATCGTCTTGAGTTGCTCAAACTTAACTTCTTCCCCTTCTTTTTTCATTTGTTTCTGACCAATTAATAAATGCCTTTTTAAAGTAAAGACCCACTAGAAATGTAAGATTATTAAAGCAGGACTAATGTCTTCCATGATCTATGTTTGCCAAATTGGTTACTGTTGAGACTGGATTACAGCAAAAGGACATTGAGCTGTTTATAGGTGCTTGTTTTACTTATAGCAGCAAAAATGAGTCAAAATCACTATGATGGAAATATAGAGACTGGTTCCTTTGTGTTAGTTTCCCACTATTAAGTTACATCTTTCGACAAATTTATTACCTTAAAAAATCACATTTCTTTTCTCACATCTCCTTGGGTCAAATTCCAACATGGCTCATCTGGGTGCTCTGCTTTTTAGTCTCATGTTCTGCAATCAAGGTGTCTGCTGGGATGTGGTTTTATCAGTAGCCACTGGGGAACTAACTTCTAAGCTTCCTTGGGCCGTCAGAAGAACTCAGTTCGTTATGGTTTCAGAACTGAGACCCTGTTTTCTTATAGCCCAGTAGGGCCTGCTCTCAGCTCCCAATGGCCACCTGAAGTCCCTTGCACCTTGGTACTGCCTGTCGGCTTCACAGCTTATGTCTTCAAGCCATTAAGGGAGAACCGATGTCTGTATGAATGGATGAATCTTGACATATAATTATAGAGCACTATCCTATTATTTTTACAATATAATGCAACCTAATCAGGTTTGACATCCCACCACTGTGGCCATCTTCTGCTTCTTAAAAGCAATTCGCTGGTCTCACCTACACTCACGGGTTATGGATTTATATAAAATGTGAACATCAGGACCATGCTAAAATCTGCTGACTACATTTCTAGTGTTTCTAGGTCATTGGTAACTAGTCACTCAAAACAGTAAGAATGAGTGATTTATTTGTGTAAAAGAAAACATTGATAAATTTCATGAGCATTGTTGAAAGAAGTGGGGCATAAACAAGTACATTCTCTATGTGCCCATTTCTATGGAATTTGAAAATTTGAAAATTTCCATGCAAATATGTACTTCAAATTTGCCACACAAATTTCATCTATGCTATTACAGCTCACAATAATGGGTAACTTAGGGGATAGTGGCAGTCAGGGGGTTTGAAAGATGCTCTGGAGTTCAGGAATGTTGTTTCCTGGACTAGATTCATTCTACTGGTGTGGGGAGCTGCATAGCTATAATATGTACACTTTCCTAAACCTAAAGATGGTTATACTTATACTTTAATAAAAAGAAAAGCGAACCTCCTGGGTAACCTTAGACTACTGAGTTTCTAGGGCACATGGGTTTTCTAATACTTACCTGAGGTTAACCTTAATGATTTGTCAGCCTCTTCTAGAACAATGTAGTTAGAGTTGTATGAAATACTGAGGGGCCATAAAGCCCACTAGATAATGCAAATGTCCTCGAATTGGTATTGTCTCAAACATAACTCCTACTGAAGGAGAACACCATTTAGTCTATATGTACTTATATTAACAAAGTATTGGCCTTGTAAGCTAATATTAAGCTCAATGAACATCTGTTTTCTTATGTTCTCTTTCACTACAGAAAAAATCAATAATCCTTTGATTTGGTAATTTTTCAGATCAGGCACTAGTGACATGGCAAGTGTGGAGAGCAGGCAATGGGAGGAATCTACCCTGGAGACAGAAAAATAAGTGTGTCGTAAATAATTAAATATAGTAAGAAAATAGAACAAAAATGGATCTGGTTTGTATTATCACCATGGACCTGCATTCTTGGTGATGTCACTGGTCCAATGTTCTCACCCACCTCAACAGCTCCACTGTGTCCCTAAATTAGTGTGTTTCTGCTAGTAATTATGTTAAATACTGATTAGCAGAAATAGCTAAGACTTGCCTCTATCTTGGAAAATGTGAAAAGAAATTCAAGATATGGATGTACACCCAGCTACATCTAATACGATTCCAAGACCCCCTTCAATAAAGTATGGATTTTCAAACAGGGAAGGGCATGTAATATGCTGCAGCCTCCTTTGTCCTACAATTTCCTCTTCCAAATCTCACTGAAAAACTACAACTTCTGGAACTATTTAATAACTGGCTCTAAGAAATGTTTGACTAAATTACAATTGGCATGGAGCTCATGAAATCAGTCTTCACTTGGATAAGTCTCTGGATAATCCCTCTACCTGTAACTTCAGAAGAGACTCTGAGGTCAAGTCCTGCTGAATGTCTCTATGCTTCAAGTTCATCCACACTCCATCATCTCTTGCCCATCTCCATCATCTCAGCAGACATGACTTCCTAACAGGTCTCTCTCCCTCTGCTCTTACCCAATGGCAGTCCATTATTTACCAAATCACCTACTTCCTTTACTCAAATTGTGCAATAATTTTTCTTATCACTCGGAAGGACATTTGAGTTTCTTCCTCCCTGAAACAGGCCATGCACATTCTGGCTTTTGACTCCATCATTAACCTTTCCCACCTTCTCTTGTAGAATTGGCTCACCAGCCTCCTCACCATTCCTAGAATATGCATGCAGGCTGGTGCTGTGCCTTTGCCTATCCTTCTCTCTCACTGCCACCTCTTTTACCAGATGCTACATGACACAGCTTATTTAAGGTCCTTTGTCTGAGAGCCACCCCTGACCATGGGTAGTCCTATAAGGACCCCAGGGAATAGTACTTATAGTGACCATATTGTCTCCAAGTCAGGTGTACCCTTCTCTCTGCCTTCAATGCTGTTTGATTTTTCTACACCATTACCTAACATTACATTCTACATTTATTATTTGTTGTCTGTTATCAAAAATAGAATGTAAACTGTGTATGGCACAGAAATAGTCTTTTGTAACTCCAATATCTAAGATGGATTTCAGCACATTATAGATGCTCACTAAATTATTAACTGATTAGATGCTTGAAAGTTTAATGCTGATTCTGGCATTGTGAGCAATTTTAATGCATCTATTAAACAAATAACTGTAGTCATACTATTGTGTATTAATGGAACACAAATTATGTAAAGAACCAATGTCACTGTCTTTGCTTGAATAGTTCATGGAAAAACATTATAAGTTAACAACCTCTTTCCATCCATATGAATTATTATCATTTTTGAAAGAGTATTTCTTCATCCAGAAGTTATTTAGTTTTTTTCTATAAAATAAAAAGCATACAGACAATGAAATGAAAAAAAATCAACATTTCAAATGATTTCTAGGGAAATGTTGAGTCATTTCACTCCCAAACTGTGATTTTTGAATGCAGGGCCTCCCTGGTGGCGCAGCAGTTGAGCACTGCGCTGTGGAGCTGTCCGCATCGCGCAATGTGAATTTGACGCCTAGCAAGGGAGAGTCCCACATGGTGCGGCAGACCACTCCTGCCTCACCTGCTGCTCCCCTCAGCAGTGTATTTCTGATCTGCCTGTTCTGCTCCCACTCTGTCTCTGGTGAACCGTCTTGCCTCCCCATGCCTCTGGCATGTACCCCGCTTGTATATATAAATAAATAAATCTTAAAAAAAGTACCCAAACCATTAAAAAAATAAATAAATAGAAAATGCAGATGTTATTTTTACTCACTTCTAGAGCATTTGTTGAGAGGCATGGCTGTATGGGAAATTTTCGTGGGATATTCTGTTAGATTTCTGTTAGATGGTACATGTTTTTATTGCTGAGGGAAATTTTAAATGGACAAAAAAACCCCTAAATTTTTCCATAAAATTTGAAGTAGGTGCATCTTTGATGAAAACTAAAGGAAAACGACATTTGGCAATAAATGTATCTAAGGAGCCTCAAGTGTACCTAGCATTGTGCTGAAATGTATGAATTAGAAGATATATAAATCACAATCCCTGTTCTTCAGGAACTCATGGTTTTGCAAGATGAAAGTAACTCAGAAAAAGAAAATGCAGTATATTTTATAAATGTTGTGATTAATGCGACCCATAATTTATCATCAGCTCAGGGAAATTTACGATCATGAAAAAGAGTATTTATTGTAATTCCACCCTTATAACGGTTGCAATGTGAGTATTTTCCTTGTATATTAGTTACATGGTCACCCTAGCTGCAATCAACATGTGCAGATAAGGCCTAGACTTAGAATCAATGGCTTCTTGGGGTATGATTCTTGGAAAACTACTTGAAATACCAGATCATGTGCTAAACAACTGGTATAACTCAGTTTCATACTGCTCATTTTATTTTATTTTATTTTTTAAGCATTTATTTATTTATGCATACTAAGAACTGGGATGTAGGCCAGAGATGTGGGGGGGTGAAAGAAAGCATCAGAGACAGACTGGGGAACAGAACAGGCAGATCCACTGAAATACACTGGTAAGGGTAGCAGTGGGCAGGATAGGAGAGGTCTCCTGTGACATGTGGGAAGCTCCCTGGCTGGGGATTGAACTCATGTTGCAGTGTCTGAGGATGACTTGATAGCGCTGTGTCTTTAACCCCTGTGCCACCAGGGAGGTCAGAGGCCACTCGTTTTATACTATATGGTGTTGGAATCATCTTCTAAATCTGAGCCACTGGTAAATGCTTAGTTTTCCTGACTCACCAGCAGTCTACTCCCTGTAGGTCCCCTTTTCACTATCACAAAATCCACCTTGGCAAAGGCCTTCACCACACTGAGGCCATGCCCTAGAGACTCAGGTAGTGAGAGTGACAGAATCATCTTTACAAGCATCTGGGATTTAACCCTGACTTTATTGCAAAGGAGCCATGTACTTTTCACAGTTCAGTGAATTTCTCCAATCTCAAGAAGAAAAACATCTGTGTCCATGCTCACATTGTTCTTTGGTGCCCCCAACAGACTAAAGAGTGGTACAGTAGACAGAAACAGGCTTAAGGATGAATCACAGCTTTGACACTTTATAGCTATGTGGCCTTGGCTAAGTCCCTAAACACATCTGTGGAGAATCACAGGCTCTCCATTTGTCACCCCAGTGGAAACACAGAGGCAACTGTGCAAAACGATGGCAATGGTATGCAAAGTACCTAGTAGAGTGTCCACTGCAAAATTAGTCTTTGGTGTCTGTTGTTAGTAAGGGCATTGCTGACAGCACCATGGAACTGGTGAGAAGTGACAGCGATGTTGTTTTGGACAACTGACCATACCCCTTCCCAGAGCCATCTGGGAATTGTTCCTTTTTTTCCATCTTTGAGTGTTATTTTCAATGTTCTGGCTAAAATGCCAGAAACAGTTTGTTGCTCATTCCCCAGCCGCATTCCCAAACAGGAAGTAGCTTGCTTGCTGGCAGGTGCTGGCTGTTTGACTGAAAGGAATAAACAAAATGCTATGATGACACAGTTAGCTAAGATGCTCTATCCATTATGTACCATGGAAGGGGGCTCATTAGTTAGGCACTCACTCTGAACAGTGCCCAAGGCAGAGCAGGCAGGAGAAACATCACTCAACATCAGCACCTGGCAAATTTTGGCATGAGAAGATATGTGTCTGGCAATTATTTAAAATAATGTCTTGTCCAGGGATGGTGACTCCTATTGATTTGTCATGACTGCCCTGAGAACTATTGGGAAGCCGCTTGGCCCTGACTAGAAGGAGGGTGGGATTGTGGTGCCTGACTGGGATGGGAGGGGCAAGCACTTCTGGTGCACTGGTCTTCATGTCTGAATTAATTGCCTCACACATTTCAGAAATGAAGCAAAGATTTGTTTTAATTCATGCTGTTCTTTCCCACCCACCTCCTTTTTTTTTTTTTTTGCTTAGAAATGATAATCTTCAATTCATGCAAATATTACAGTTAATTATCATTCTTACTATTGCAAAAAATGGGAGGATGGCCAATAAAGAAAACAATGGCATAATTTGAAATTATTGGGTAATTGTTTAACTGTATATTTGAGAGTTCTTGGTAAAAATTTCACCATCTGCTAAGGCTTTTTAATTTATTTTATGTATACAATATATCTGATCTCACCTTAAGTATAGTCAGGATAACAAATGTACTCTTAAAATAATTGGAAACCAGTCATTTATTTGCCTTCAATCAGACTTATTTACTATATTTTTCTCCAACAAATACTTGGTTGTATCCAATGATTATTTCCATATATGTGTTGGTCTCAAAATCCCACTTATACCAACTTTCTCTCGAGGAGGGACCTTACAGAGAAGAGCAAAGAGCTATGGGAAGCCATTGAAGATATTTGCTTTTAACTTTCACTCTTTGAGCTCAGCAGAGAGAGTAATGACATTGCCAGACCAGAAGCAGAATCTTCAGGGGAAGAAATGAACATATCATAAAGACTCTCTCTTGCTCTAATTCCAACCTCTTCCTGAACAGGACTCTGGAGATAGTAACACTTCTGGTATTATACTCTAAGGCCTGGGGTGGCTGCAGATCAGAGGCCTTCTTTTATTCTGGAATTCAGGGATTTTTCTGAAAATAATGTATTGTAGAGTCTACATCAGGAGTTCTTGAAATAAGGTCCAGATGGCAACCCCTTTCAGCACATTCAGGCGCTTCTAGAATTATATCCAATATGTCGTGTATAAGATTTTTCAGTGGACAGGACCCTTCACTTTTGTTAGGACTTTAAAAGCTGCAGAAAAGTAAGAAGGCTCAGGAGTCTTTCTAAGTCATATCCACTTTTGAAAATAAAATAGAATGAATTTAGGAATTTAAATATCTATTTTGGGTTTCTTGTATTTTAATGTACTTTGCTCTTTTCATATAAGCAAAACAACTCTATGTATAATGTTAGTGTCATTAAGACATTACCTTCAAATGGTATTTTAAAAAAATCTGAATTGTTTGGATTTTGAGACCTTACTCAGAGAGTTTATGGCTGAACGAAAAACTAAAAACTGAAAGAGGTACCTTAGTTTAAGCAACTTTATGGCCATATTTTACCTTGTTGAAACCTTTTTGGATAATTTAATTTATTTCCTGAGTTTCTAGTAAAGTGGAACGTCTTAACCTAGTTGCACAGACTTTACTCAGAATGCCTGGAGCTCATTGATGTTTAGATTTGCTGGTGGAGTTGGCTTAGAGGGAGGGTTGCTAAAGAAACTAAGAAGTATACATGGCTAGTGTCAAAGAGAGAAAGTGGGGAGATTAGCTGTGAGTGGGTTTCCAGGCCTAATCCCTAATCATCAGACCCTGCCTGCCTTGTTCTGGAACATTGCCCAAGGTTCCTTTTTCTCCCATCCCTTGTTTTGCTCCAGGATCAGATATTTTCTCTTCCCCCAAGGGTATTCAAATTGGACCACCATCAGCAGCAGCATTTGGGATTTGTTAGGAATAAAAATTCTGATAAACTCTACTTTGCGGTGATGCCAGCAACCTGCTTCCACAAGAATCTAGGTGAATCTGATGTTCTACCTTAACTAGATTATTTTTCCAAGTTACCCCTGAGATAAGTGAGTGGGCACCCCTGCCCATGCACCTGGGCAGCTGGATAAAGGTATATCTTTCAAGTCTCTTCCAAAAGACTCTAATTAAGTAAGAATGGGTGAGGTCCCAGAGATGTGGATTGTTAATGAGGGGTATTCTTACTAGCAGATGTGGGGACTGCTAGGTAAGTTTGCCTGCTGGCTCCCTTGGCACACTGAGTGCTCCCAGTGTGCCATGGGGCTTTCCTCACTGTGTCCCATTAGCTCTCAGAGTATCCAGGCCTGAGGTGGTTGCACCAGACAGTCCAGTAAGTGTGTAGCAGGTGTCACTACAGAGAGCATGAGAAAATCAAGTGACCTTCAAAACCTGACTTTATAACCTCCCAGGATAACCTGCTGTAACAGAGACCCCCCCCTTCTCTCATCATGCCCCTTGGGAAAACTCAACCACCAAAGCCTCCCTGGACCTTTCATAAGTGAGCAGTATTTGAGAACAAAGGGAGGAAGATAAAGATACCATGGGCCACTTATATCCTTGTTTGATTTTTAAATAAACACCATCATTTCCATATTTGTTTGGCACAGTAGATTTTGTTTCTTTATTGTAATTATCAACTAAATGTGATAAATCCTTTTGTAAGTAGTTTTACGTCAAGATAATAAACACTAATGCTTATTGTGTGCTATAATAGAGTAATCCTTAAGGCAGATGAGTCCTCTTGTGTGTGATATGCAGTTTCTCTCCTGCCATCCTTGTTGTCAACTTTCTCAGACTACAGATGTTGTTAAACAAAGCTCTCTTTAATTTGCTGTATTCATTGCTATCACTGATCTAGGTGATGCACCCAATGTGTTAGGAGTAGATATGAAGCTGAAGGAAACAGTTTCCAGTTCTACCCCAAGTTGCTCTTCTAATCTGACCACCAGCTGGGTGCACAGCCTTTGTTGGCAGAATTGTTGTAGTTTGACAGCTGATATATGGAGTCTTGAGCCATCACAGCCATGGTGGCAAGTGCTACTTAATCTCTCTGAGACCACTTCCGTGGCCACATAGTACAAAAATCACATCTGTTCTCTTTAAGCAACAACAACAAAAGTTTGTAATGGCTACAAAGGGACTTGTAGAATACCCATCATACCTACCCATTAGGAAGTTTTCAGAAACTTTCAACACATTTCAAAACATTCAAGAAACATTCACTGTCTTCTCAGATATTAGCTTAACAAATGTTTCCAAAGCCCTACTATGGGTCTTCCACACCAGCACAGGAGATGAAAGAAGATAACAAGGGAACACATTTATATAACACTTTCTACTTGCCAGGCACTCACCAAGTACAACCCTGTGGAGTAAATGCTGAGAGTATCATCACACCTTACAGCTAATGAAACCCAGGCAGAGTGGGCTCAAATGAATTGCTGATGAAGTGGCAGATCCAAGATTTGCACCAGATATTCCATTCAAAAAGCTGTATTCTTGACCCACATCATCCAGACTTTCGGTTTCAGTGGTTCCCAGTCTGAAGCCTAAAGTCTATTGTTGTTGTTGTTGTTTTTTTATACAAGACCCACCACCACACACAGACATTCACAAATGATGTTTCCTTCAAAAACAAATTTTTAGACAATTGACTGTTGTTTCATCTCGCCAGCTGTACTTTTTCTGAAGAGTGAAGTTACTGAGCACAAATCCCCAGGGAGAAACAGCTAATTAAGGCACAGGCTTCCTAGCCAGCTGTTTCACGCAGAGAGAGGTAGTTCATGTTTAAATATCCAGACCGTAAAGGGGAGGTGTTGCAGCTCTGCAAGCTGCAAGGAGATATTTCTTGTTGAATGACACAGGAAGCAGGACTGACATGGGGCGATCTGTAAGTAACAGGACAGCAGGCTCCCCTAAATCATGTCAAGGAAGCTAGCCATGGATTCAAATGCGCCATGGCATGGAAGGGCCTCTTATACATCTAGCAGGTATCTTCTTGAATCTTCCTTTATTAGATTTGCTTTCCAAATATCTTCAAAATGACTCACAACTAATATCTCCTCTGAAAGCTTATTGTGAGGATTAAAAAGCTACCTTAGATAAAGCATTTAATATAGAATTTAGTGTCTAACAGAGAGAGATTTATGGTAAACTTCATCACTCTTTCTCTCTCTCTCTTTCTCTCTCTCTCCCTCTCTCTCTTTCCTTGCAAACAAATATATTAAGATTGCCCAGGTTGTTTTGGAGTTATTTTGAGTAATAACATGGATAACCTCACCATATTAATATCAGGCACAGATAATTGTATTATACTGTTTGCTCACATTTTCCCTATTGTTGAACATTTAGGTTGATTGCTGCTTTTTTTTTTTTTCCTCATGTGATGCTTAATGACTTAACTGCTGAATCTTTGTGGCCTCAATTATTGCCTTGGGTAAATATCTGGATGTGGACTTGCTAGATCTACATGCATGCACATATTTTAATGACCTTAGATATGTATTGCCTGGTTGTAAAGATTCTTTCAGGAGTTGGGGAAGATGCAGCGTGTCAGCCCTGGTTAAGCACCTAGAGTGTAGAGGTGGAGCATAATTTTAATGAATTCTGAGTCATGAAATTGAACCTTGATGTGGCATTTAGCCCTACTTTGTTCACCGTGCATGATCCTAGGTGTATGACTTCTGGGTAACTAATATTTTTAGTATGTTTTGTGCTGTGCCAGGCTGAGCACATGATATATTTTTTTTCAAAACCAACCAAAATATCTGGGGTTGATGTTGATATTTTTATTTTGATAGAGATAACAGAAAAGTTAGGTGGCTTGGCAAAACTCACACAGCAAAGAATGGCCACCTGACTTTCTGTTCTGAATGACCTTGCACAGCTACACTGAGGATCTGCACCTGTTGCAACAGACCACACGTACTGTCATCAAGAAGAACACTAATGTGATGGCAAACATGTTGCCTCTTCCACTGTCCAGTTAGAAGAGTGAAACATCTTGCCTTCCTCTGATCTTGACTGAGAGGATAGAAGAGGAAGAAAGTAGAGTTGGAAGTGAGTCTGGTAAACCATGTAGGAAACTTTAACTTTATTCTCTGGTGAGCCAGAGAAGGATTTAAAAATATGGAGGGTAGAAAGGAGAACAAAAAGACACTGCAGGAAATAGAAAATGTTCCAAGGGATAACTACAGGGGGAAAAAAAATGTCTGGAAGCAGATTTGAGAATGTGATTCACCTCTGAACTCTCACACGACTCTGTCATCAATGGGTGCTTAACAAATAGATTTGTAAATCTCAGAGCCCCACACAAATACAAACCACACACAAACAAAATTGCATATTATTAGCACCATTTGTCAGTAGCTAATATGTCACCAAATCATAAAGTCCCTGAAAAATTAAAGTGCCCTCTAAAATGTGACTGCTGTTGCCACAGCAGCTCCATCCTTAAGGTACACATTGCATTTCTATGCCCAGTGCCCATTGAGGAGACTGTTTTTAGAGGGAAGAACTGGCAATAGTGATTGATTTTCAGTTTTGGTTTGCATTCTTCAGGAGAAAATTCTTAGCATATTTAGTGGTAATGACCATCACTGCTCCTTCTGGCCAGTCCTCAGGCGAGGATGTGGAGTCGTTTCCCGTGGAGCGGGTGACTGTGGTCCCCTGGGATGAGAGATGATTGAATTGTGCTGTGACTGTGACAGCTTCCATTCTTATTCTTCAGCCTTCTCCATATGAATTCTTCCTCCTTCCAGGGGAATCTGCCTTGGGTTGTTTTCAAATTGTTTAACTATCATTTGTGTGTCAATATCTAAATACATTCTTACTCCGAGAGACCATAATCTCCACTGAAGAGTTATTAATTATACACGTTCCTAGTGTTTATGTTCCAGAAATCTCCAGGGAGCTCAAAGCACTTTGCAAATATGAATTGCAAACAATAAATAATGCCTTTGATGTCTAAGACACCGATCCCTGAGAATTTAAGTTGATGCCTCTCTAGGCATTTTCTAAATAGAGTGAAGCCCTCACTATCGAAAGGCAAGAGTGAAGCCCCTCATCTTCTGTAAGAGAGACACCCAGATATATTAATTATCAGGTCCTATGTTGCCAAAGTAGAACCTGATTATGTGAGGAGATGATTTTGTAACTGTATCTGAAATGCCAGATTGGTGACACTAAATGGCTTTTAATAGAAAAAACATGATTTTATACCAATTTGGGATGATCAGAAATTTTCATTAATCTGTAATAAAGATGAGAGGAGAATGAAGAGGTAAAGTATGGGCAAGAATTTTACAATCCTGACTTAATCATGGTCTTTGAAATACCTTAATAACTAAATCTCATCTTGGAGTAAAATAACTCATTTATTTGCCTGCTGAGGGAGTTATCCAGATGAAATGTAGGCAGGGAGGAATATGAGCTGTGGGAGGAAGGTGAAGAATCTAAAGGACTATAACACAGTTCAGAAAAGCTTGGATAAGAGAAAAGATCATTTTACTGGGAAACATATTTGTTTCACTCCTTGTAATTTTAGTCCTTTATACAATGAAAGTGATGGAAGAATTATTTCAGTCATTTCTTCTTATTTTGTACAAAATTCAACTGCAATTGAATTAGTACCTAACGAATAGGATATTTTATGCAATGTTTTGTGGACAAAACAGTAAATGAATAATAACCACTAGTTTATTTCTGTGTAAACCTGTGTCTCTCAAGAAATCATCTGTTCCAAATTTTCTCTTCCACCAGGCAGAAATTTGAACTTGAGATGAGGATTACGTTTTTCAAAATTCTTTGAGGCTGCTGCCTACCCAGAAAATTGTACACATTCAATTGGTATCAATTGGTAATGAGACTAGCTCTCCAGGCGACTGTTTCAGTGTTCAGCACCACACTTGATTCTTTCCAATTCCCTGTTGCGTAAATGGAGCTCTTAAATATGGTGCTGCATTAATAGGGGTTTTGTAGCATCATTTTAACAATGACAAAAAATGATGAAACAGAGAATCAAATCCAAGCCAAAAAGTGATAGTAATAATAATAATATGATGATGTATTCTTTACCCTGTTTCTTCATGGAATCCCTGCAAATGCAGCTTCAGAGAGAGATTAAATAATAATCAGAATAATCTTTATAATACTATATAAATGTTGACATAAGTGAATGTTATGTGCCAGATACTC
Source organism: Scalopus aquaticus (assembly GCA_004024925.1). Taxonomy (NCBI): domain Eukaryota; kingdom Metazoa; phylum Chordata; class Mammalia; order Eulipotyphla; family Talpidae; genus Scalopus; species Scalopus aquaticus. Next base: position 19,116 of record PVIJ01015296.1, read on the forward strand.
TTGAAATACCTAATATAGCGTCAGTCCTTACAACTTCCTGAAGCATGTGCTATGATTATATCCATTTGCACAGAAGGGAGTGAGGCACCAGCAGCCCATTTGACTTTAATTGCAGGAGAGACTCACTCCTAGTCAAAGCAATAGTCATGACTCTACATGAAACCCATAAATATGAGTTGTTTTTAATAAAACTTTTTAATAAAATAAAATCTGACAATACAGTTGCTCATTCAATGGCAGATATGTCACATGCCTTTGATGAGTTCTGAAGATAAAGATGAATGAATTAGACAGGGTCTCTGTCCCCCCAGAGCTCACATTCCTTTAGCAACATCATGTATTAATAAATAGCCACACTAATGGAAATATAATTGCTATCTGTGAAATGTTCCATGTGAAAAAACAGAACGCTATGAAAGCTCATGTCAAAATGGGGGGTGGGGGTGTATGGGCCTCCCCAAGGGAGAGACATTGGGCTGAGAAATGAAGGGTGGGCAGAAATTGCCAAGTTGGGTAGGGTTGAATGCAGTAGAGGGATGGTTGTGTATAAAAGTTCCCTTAGAGTGGGAAAGGCAGGTGGAGGAACTAGAAGATAGTCTAACTCAGAGAATGAGCGTGGGGGCTGTGGACGTGGACCCCTCATTGTCCTTTTGTCCTTCCTATGCCCAGTCTGCCACCAAATCCTATTGATACTCCTAGCTGTTTCCCACTAAAGTGATCTTTTCTCTTATCCAAGCTTTCCTGAACTGTGTTATAGTCCCTTAGAATGTTCACCTGTTTCCCACAGCTCATATTCTTAGGACATTCCCTTCACCGAGGCCAGGGCTTTTTAAATTTTTTTTTAAAGATTTATGCATACAAGCTGGGGTGTAGGCCAGAGATGTGGGGTGGTGAAAGGATTCACCAGAGACAAAGTGGGGAGCAGAACAGGCAGATCAGCTGAAGTACACTGCTGAGGGGAGCAGTGGGTGAGGCAGGAGAGGTCTATTGTGCCATGTGGGAAGCTCCCTGGCTGGGGATTGAACTCATGCTGCAGTGGCTGCTGGTATAGCTTCATAATGCAGAGACTTACCCCTTGAGCCAACAGGGAGGCCCAACCTAAGCTTTGACTTTTTGATATTTTTAAAGTATTTTTTTATTGAATAATGCTGTTTTCCAACACTGATATTTTTCAGAAGTATAGGTACACACCTTTTCAGATGTGTGTTACTGCACCCACCACCAAAGCACCCATAATCCATCACTGCAATCCACTGCGCCCCCTCCCCTCCCTTCCATCTGGCAGCCTCATTTTGTGGTCAAATTTCTAAGGTTTATTTTGATTTGGTTTTTATCTGTTTCTTTGTTTTGTTTCTTTATATACTATAGTAATTCACCCCTGAAAATCCCATCTGTCCTTCATCATACTGCTTACATTTTTTTCCTCGATATACCCACCTCCCTTTTCCCTTCCCTTTTGTTAACCACTACTTTGGCCTTATAGTCTAAAAGTCTACTTTTATTTTATTTAGTTCATTTTTTTACTTCATGTACTTAAAGATCTGAATGTCTTTTGGAGGGAGTATAGGGTGCAGAGATGGAATTGACAGAGATGAGGCTAAATTGGATAGTTTGACGGAAGATTAGAGACTATAGGTAATCATTGGTCTTTATTATGTACTAGGTAGGGAGGTCACTTCATAGTAAAGTAGCACTGCCGTCTCGCCTGTGTGGTGAAGTCAGGTAAACGTGTCGGTGCAGAGGAGAATGCTAGAGGAGGATGGGCAGTGGAGAGCCATATGCTCAGTCAGGTGTTAGAGAATACTAGGGGGTGTCCTTGAACACAGTGGTCCTCTTTCTACTTACTGTATGTTCTGCAGGGTCTGGGACATTTCCTGTGGTTTATTATGTTTGCTCTGTTTGTGCATATGGGTTTACTTTCCATCCTTGTTGAGAGGTATGAACTCCATGAGAGCAGAAGCCTTGACTGAATAGCTGCAGCACCCAGCAAAGGGAAGGCCCACTGTGGGTCCTCATGATGCACTTGTGGGCTGCCTGGTGGAGAACCTCATCACATCACACCTCATTTTCATTGGATCACTCCTAAGTTTTGGAACTCAGATTTTCTTGTCTATAATCATATAGAACATTAATGACATGGTTTCTAAATTCCCACCCACATCCAGGATCATTATTAAAATTTGTTTTTATTTTTTCCAGTAGATATACTGCATGACGTTCACCATCAGAGCAGAAAGTTTCTTATGGTTTCTCTTCAGCTCAGCATTCCATTCCTTTTAAAAAAAATATTTATGCATACAAGAGCTGGGGTGTAGGCTAGAGGTTCTGGGGGCAGTGAAAAGATTCATCAGAAACAGAGTGGGGAGCAGAACAGGCAGACTGACTGAAATACACTGCTGAGGGGAGCAGCAGGCAAGTCAGGAGAGGTCTGCTGCACCATGTGGGTCAGCTCCCTGGCCTGGGATTGAACTTGTGCTGCAATGGCTGCTGATAGCTTCATAGTGCTGAGACTTAACCCCTTGCCTCGTCAGGGTGTAGGCCAGAAGTGTGGGGGTGGTGGGCTTGAGAGGATTCACCAGATACAGAGTGGGGAGCAGAACAGGCAGATCTACTGAAATACACTTCTGAGGGGAGCAGTGGACAAGACAGCAGAGGTCTGCTGTTCTGGTGACAGCATGATAGCACTGAGACTTTAACCCCTGCACCACCAGTGAGGCCCATCTTTGCTCACTTTTGGACAGTATTTGATTTCTCCCCTCAGGTGTCATCCCCTTAGCCCTCCCACAACCATTGCACCTGTGACCCATCTCTACCATCCTTTGGGCTGTTCCCTCTCTTGTTTTGACCTCTCTCCTTCCCTCTACCCTGCCTTAGGTCTATGAAGTAATCTTTTAAATAACATTTAGAAAAAGCGAAAAAAAAAGAAGTGGGATATTTGTTTTCCTCCTTCTGACATTTCCCTCAGCCTAACTCCCTTCAGTTCCGTCCATGATATTGCAAATGGCACCTCTTAGCTGCTTTTGTGTTCTACAGGATTTCAATTCAGGATTATCAGGTAAACCTTGCCTGATTTTCCAATTTTCCTTCCTCTGCATATGCTTTTCCAGCATTTTTCTTCACTGTATGTTAAGTCTGATTATTTTGAGTTTCTCACTGGGCTGTGTTACTTGGGAGAAAGGTTTTGTCTTTCTTTCCTAAGCCATGGTTCATTAAGCTGTTCCCTGCATTGATGCCAGAATTTCAGGTTTTCAGGTCTAGTCTCCCAGCCAGGAATAGACCCCAGGCTTCAGGGGGAGCGCTGAGTACCAGCCACTAGACCGCCATGGGTTGGTGTCTCAAAAGCCACAGCGAGAATTTCATTGACGCTCAGGCAAGCAAGCAAAAAGAGGCAAATTTGTTTAGAGATTAAAAAAAAAAAAAGTTTATTAAGGAGAAAAAGAACAGAAACAAAATGGGACTCCCGGGCCAGGGGAACAAGGCCACGGAGGGACAAGGGAGCCTAAGTGGAGTTGGGTCTCAGGGAATACAGACGTTCTTTCTCTAATTATTCTAAAGCTCTATCAGTCTCCTTGTGATTGGTTATTTCTTGGTGGTCTCACTCACTGTCTTAATGTCTCTGACCAGAATTAAGTCTCTGTCCCAGCCCTTATCTTAGCATTCTTTATCATCCTTGATCCAGAATGCCCTGTTGTCCCTAGTCCTGGGGTGCTTGACTAACTCCCTTTGGAATTTGTTGCCCTTATCTCTGGATCTTCCCTTACTCCTCTCATTGCCCTTATCTCAGAAGCTTCTTTAACTCTCCCAAGGTCCCTACCGTGTCTTTCCCTAAAGCTACCTGATTATCCTAACTTGCCCTAGGACTCAGCATGTCATGGTGGTAGAACTTCTGTCAGTGCATGTTGATCGAGGTTCTCATCTGGCTGAGCTCTGCACAGGGCATCACGGGAGATATGAGGAAATGAGCATGTGTTCCTTATTAGAAAGAAGTAGTGGCTCTCTGTGGCATGTCAGCCAATCAGGTGACAAATTGCAACCCGTGATCCCCTATCTCTGTGAATTTGCATTGCTTTGCACTGTCAGTATCTATGGTCATCAAAATTTAAGAAATCTTCAAACATGTACACTTACATAAATCTATCATCAGTTCCAAATACTGTGAAGTTTTAAGTGCTATGATCAAAAACATCTATATTCAAAAACAATTGGATTATAAAAAATGAACATAAAATTTACAAATCTGTCTCATTCTGAATACTTTAAATACCAATTACTATATTGAGTTCTATGACTAGTGCCTTCAAACACCATAAATCACATACAAATAAGAGGAGAGAGGTTTTTTTAAATGCAAGTGGACTCTAATTGGGTCTCAGAAGAAAGGAAAACAGATCTTTAGTAGCTGTATGAAATCTCTAAGCAATAAAGCATAAGACAGTCTCCACCATGGAATATTCTGGACTGTGTCTTTTACACACCCTGTAAAGAATTCAGAGGACAAAGCTGAAGCAAGGGAACTTATTTGGTTTCATTCATACATATCAACTGAAAAATAAGCATTGAAGTCTGAATTTCATAATTCAATGTATTTTCCTTTTGTTAAAAAGTCTGCCACAATACAGGTAATAGGGAAACCGTGGTCTGGAAAGAGTGCTACAGAAGAGGGGTAATTGGTCTGCATATATTCCCAGTAATGGCCCTCTTTTTCTATGCAAATGACTTTTGAGTTAAAGGTAAGACAGGTTGTGGAATATTTTGTGCAAACGTAAACAGAAGCACTGAAATAGAAGAAGATAATTGTTGCTTATTAAGATGCTCAGAATAGGGGTGAATGAAGTAAACCAGAACCCATCACCGAATAGGCTAGAGGATTTGGTACCTGCTTATTACTTCCTCTGAGAGTTTTCAAGGTTGTTTTTGAATAAGAAATGAATTGAGCCCCAGAAAACCATCATAGCCGAGTGGATCAGGGAATGCTCAGCGCATTGCAGCTACTGACTCATGAGAAATTCTCAAAGAGCTGAGAGTGTTTCTTTAGGATAGCTGATTCTTTTCGGTTCTAATCTGCCCTCACCTTGCCCAAGATAGAAACCATGGCGAACAGCCTTAATGTTAACTTTGCCGCAGAAAGTGACTATCTTCCATGGAGTTTGCAATTTTTGAATTATAAACTGTATTTCCCCAATAAGCTTAAAATATAAGATTTGTTTTTAATTTGGAAATATCTTTTCCAATTTAGGATTCTATTGTATATACAATGATTTGAGGACAAGTTCTCAACAACTGAGTCTGGCTTCAGAATGACTACAAATTGGTTTTTAGTGTTTTCTCTGTGAAGTTAACTCACTAGGTGGGATTAGCATGCAGGCATAAGCCTTCATCCAAAGGACTTTTATGAAATGCTTTTTCTTTATTAGGTGGGTACTGAGGAAAAGATGCAAATTCTGTCTGTTACTCTTCAGGGAAATATAGACCACAGTCAGATTAGAGAAGAATCTATGCAAAATGACTGGCATTTAAATATACAAATAGGTTAGAAAACTAAATTTTCCCCACATGTGAAATTAGCTTAAAATAACAATGCTTATGTCATAATTTTGAAGTCTAAATGATGAAATTTGAGAGCGGTATTAACACAAACCCCTAAAAAAATGGGCAGCTAATGATGTTATAATGATATTGATTGTAACAATAGCAATAGTTAACATTTATAGCTCTAAGAATGATAATGATTAAAAGCATTATCAGCCTTTACATAGATGTTTGCTTAATATGTAAGTTTGGATCAGATAAAGGAAATATTTTTTCAAATATTACACAAAAAAGTTATCCACTATTTTATTCTATAGAAAAACATCAATGAGTTCTGATATTGACTGAATACATCAGTATATGCTTGACAATTTTCTTCACACTGGAAATATCCCAGTAAAAATACTGGTAAAGATCTGTTATTGTGCAATCTAAAATCAAACAGAGATGAAAATTATTAAACAAATTTAAAAATGTACAATTTAAGAAATGATTGAGTATGTGATAAGTACTATAAAAATTGGTCATTTTATTAAATGGACCTTTGCAATGGTGTCTGACAAAATTTATAGTAAGCAACATTTTTGATGTAGTGACATAGCATAGATTGATATTTTTGAAACATTAATTTTCCTAAGTATGGTGTCATTTATATTTTCTGTTCTAGACTTTACAATTTTATTCAGCCTCTGCCCTTATGGAACATACATTCTAGCAATTAGGAAATAGATCATAAAGTTAACAGTAAGAATAATACTATAAGACATTAATTTCTACTGGGAAAAAACAAAGAACATAGTAAAGGAACCAGGAACATAAATGAAAGAGGTGGTGATACTGCATTTCTCAACATTTTCAACAAAGAGGAGCTCTTGAAATTGGTGATATTTGAGCAAAGACTTGAAGGAGTTCTATACAGAGAAGAGCATTTCAAGCAGTAAAAACAGAAAATTTGAAGTCTTGAGAAAGATGCATATTTATTTCCAAACAGAAAAGGGAAACAGAGTGGCTGGACACCAGAAGAGAAAAGGGAATACAGTGGTGCCAAAGAGAGAGGGTAATGAAAGTCTTAGGCATTCACATAACAGAGACTGCCTTCCACTTGGAGGAAGGCAGGCACCCACTGAAGGACTTTGAGGAGTGGTAGATTTTATTTCAACCTTAACAGGATTCCGAGATATTCTTGTAAGAAAAGCCTACAAGGAGAGTAATTAGGAGGCTATTGAAATAATCTGGATGAGAAATGCTGGTTTTCTGGATAAGGTTGTAAAGGCAGAATTTGTTGGATTCCCAACATTCACATCTCCCCAGAACCTCAGCATATGACCTTATCTGGAAATAGGAAGAGAGACGTAACAGGTATAATTGCTTACATTAAGATGAAGTTATGCTGGATTTTAGTGGCCCATAAATCCAATTACTGGTGTCCTTATAGGAACAGACAAGGATCTGATCACAAACATCTACAAAGAACTCACACGAATCAACAAAAACAAAGCAAAAAATCCAATCAAAAAATGGGCAGAAGAACTTAAAAGACACTTCTCCACAGAAGAGATGCAAATGGCAAGAAGGCATATGAAAAAATGTTCAACATCGCTTATAATCATGGAAATGCAAATAAAAACCACAATGAGATACCACCTTATACCAACAAGAATGGCATACATTAAAAAAACAGAAAACAGCAATGTTGGTGAGATGTGGAGAAAAAGGAACATTCCTACACTGTTGGTGGGAATGCAAACTGTTCCAACCTCTATGGAAAGTTCTATGGTGGTTTCTCAAACAACTCAAAATGGAGCTTCCAGACGACCCAGCAATTCCACCCCTAGGATATACCCAAAGGATACAGAAACATTAATCCAAAAGGTCACAGGCACCCCTATGTTTATTGCAGCACTATTTACAATAGCTAAAACATGGAAACAACCTAAATGCCCCAAAATTGATGACTGGATCAAGAAGATTTGGTACATGTATACAATGGAGTACTATTCAGCAATCAAAAATGATAAACTAACACAATTCTTAGCAACATGGATGGAGCTATAAGGGATCATGCTCAGCAAAATAAACCAGAAGGAAAAAGAGAAATATTGAATGTACCACTCATCAGAGGAATAAAAGAAAGCCAAACGAGAAATCAGAAGGAGAAAATAGCAGACAAAATATAAACAAAAGCAAAAACTAGTAGGCAACCACAAATAAGAGACATTCTACAGGAAGGGGAGGAAGAGAGACCAAAATAGGGAAGAAAAGAGCAAAAGGGACTATGATGATGGTTCACGGGTAAATTGGTGGTGGGAAACTTACAGGGGATACACAATATTGTAAAGGATATAAATTAAATTTTAAAAAAAGGAAGATGACAATAAGGGTATAGAGATTGAGAGACACATAGAGACAAAAAAGAAGACCAATATATGGTAGGTTTCTAATAGTAGGCAAACATGACCATTGACTTTGTATCTTTTTAAAAAAAATTATTTTATTTATTTATGCATACAAGAACTGTGATGTAGACCAGAGGTATGTGGGGGGTGAGAGGAGACAGAGTGGGTAACAGAACAGGCAGATCTACTGAAATACACTGCTGAGGGGAGTAGGGGTGAGAGGAGAGGTCTGCTGTGTCATTTGGGTCAGCTTCCTGGCCCAGGAATCGAACTCGTGCTGCAGTGGTCGCAGGTAGCTTGATAGTGCTGAGATTTAACCCCTGCACCACCAGGGAGGCCCTAATTTTGTATCTTTCAACTAGATTATAAAATCATTAAAAATGCAGCAATTACATGATAAATGTCTTTTTATTTAGTGTTTGACTAAATTGAATAAATGTTAGTTTATAATGTTGGTGCAGCGGTAATGACATTCTCCAGTGTGGTTCTTTTATTAAACAGATGTCTTCTGGAGACCTGATAGTAGTCCATGTGCTAATCTCTACAGTCACAAAGTTGAGCAAGAAATTATTTTTTGCAAGGGACCTTAAATTCGTGAGAAAAATAAAAGGAATAATAATAAATTGATATTATGACTAAATGTTAACATAATGCCAATGTGGGTAAAAGAATGATTATATCAGTCTTATTGGCAATTGGAGAGCTGCTTCACATGAGCTGGGCATAAAGAATGAGGGGGAGCTTGTGAGACAGATAAAGAAACAGTGGGGTGTTTCCAGCTGAGGGGAAAATGTGCAGCAGTGAGGAGGAACATTATCTGAGGGGTACTGAGTACTCAGGCATTATTAAGATGTGAACAGTATGCCTGTTATAAAATTGTAAAAGGTCTTGAATACTTAGTTTTCAGTATAGATTTCACTTCAATAAAATGTTCTAATTTAAAAACAATTTGTAAAACACTTGGCAAGGCTAATCTAGAATCAAGGAGAAAGAGATAGAACTTTAAATATTAACAAAAGGGAAAAGGTTCTTTAAAAAAAAAAGATTTATTTATGCATACAAGATGGGGTACAGGCCAGAGGTGTGGGGCGGTAAGAGGGTTCACCAGAGACAGAGTGGGAAGCAGAACAGGCAGATGGATGGAAATACACTGCTGAGGGGAGCAGCGAGCGAGGCAGGAGAGGTCTGCCGTGCCATGTGGGAATCTCCCTGGCAGGGCGTCGAACTCCCGTCACCACTGACAGCTCCACAGTGCAGAGCTTAACCGCTGGGCCACCAGGGAGGCCTAAAAGGCAAAAGTTTCAAGGCAGTTGTGGGGGGCGGGGTCTGAACTTGAATGAGTCCCGAGACACCATGGCCTCAGATGCAGGTGGGAAGGAAGGTAAATCAGTGAAGTCACCATCCAATTCATGATGGGATCTACAGGAATTATCCAGTTTCTTTGATAGACAATCTCAAGATGTTCCAGACACATGTTCTCCCCAGTTCATATCCATAAACACCGGGGTGAGGCAGTGTCTTAATAGCAACTAATTGGTGCCTAGACTTAACTATAATGTATATAACCTGTTTATGGACTGTTTCAGAGAATTTATTGTTTATGATGAGAAAATTTTCTATGACCCACTGAATTTTTTGGCACTTTCTTTCTCCCTTTCAAATTTCTGAGTATTTGTCACTGAGGTGAATAGCCCAAGGGGTTTACAGATGTGTGTAAGAGACAAGCAAGGAAATAGACAGCACAACCAGGACATGTTAGGATAGAGGCCAGCACAGGCTATATAGAAGCAGAAGAGGTCACTCTGAAGAAGCTCAGGAAACCTTCTGAGAGGAAGAAAACTTACACGGGATTATGGAGGATGGAAAGGAATAAACTTTTTTTTAAGATTTATTTATTTATGCATGTAAGTGCTGGGCTGTAGGCCAGAGGTGTTTGGGGGTGGTGAGAGGTTTCACCAGAGACAGAGTGGGGAGCAGAACAGGCATATTGACTGAAATACACTGCTGAGGGGAGCAGCGGGGGAGACAGGAGAGGTCTGCTGTGTCATGTGGGAAGCTCCCTGGCCGGGGATCGAACTTGTGCTGCAATGGCTGCTGATAACTTCATAGTCTGAGACTTAACCTCATCCGCCACCAGGGAGGCCCTGGATAGGAATAAACTTAATGAGAAAAGTTGGAGTGAAAGAGAACTCTCGGCTGGGGTAGTTGTGATCCATGAGAAAGTCATGCATTATGGAGCTTGCTACATTTACTTTCTAAATCTGATTCCATCACATAAAATAAATGATGAAGTTATTCATCTTTCAGTACTTCTGTTTCTTCACCTATAAAATGGGGGAAGGAAAAAAATTAGTTTTCTAGAAAATGGTGTCATAAGCAGGAACTCAAGCGTGATATTAGGAAAGTGATGATAACTTTGTCCACAAAGCAACAAGGAAATTTAATAGGATACATTTCTTATGCCTTTTTCAAATTTTAAATTCCACCTTCACTTATTTTCAAGTAACTGGTTTTAATTCTATCGATAATGACTTGGATTTCAGCTAAAGACAGAAAAAATGAGATTGTATACATCTAGAGTTCTTCCAGCATAAATAGTATCTTTTAAAACTTCACGGGGTACTTGTTGGTGACCAAAGGTCATTTATTACACTGGTCAACAAACTTTTACAAAAGTCACGTTACTGAAATAAAATTAGTTATTTCCTACCAGTTTGTATGTGCTCAACATGAATATGACAGTGAAATTCTAATTTTGGCTCTAATTTTTGGGTAATCTTCAATAAATGGATATTTTCATCACAAAATGCATGCCAATAGCACTAGGCCTATGGTTAGTACCTGCAAAAAATCAAGTCCTAGACCACTTCTTAGATTTCTTTGCTTGTCTCCTCTTATACAGCTGTTCAGGAGCATCTCTGGGGAGTGTCCAGCAGTAGTCAGCCAGCATTGTAGTGGACCATTTCCCCTGGTATCTTTGTTCCACTGATGCGATATCTTGATGAAAATGTTTGCCATGATCATCACTAATCATACCACAGTTCTCAGGGAGGAAATCCAGATGGGAATGAAGAAAGTGGATCTTAGAGACATATTGCAGCCAAGTTTCTGATACTGCATCAGCATGTCTTCTACTAGTTCCTTGAAGTTTTCTGCCCTAAACAAGAAAGTTTGTAGACACTAGGCGCAAAGCATTCCATGCTTGTTTTGCATCACCCTGCAGCAAGTTGTTTAACCTGTCATCTTTGAAGAGTTCTCAAAATGGAGGACCTCCCTCTTTAATCTTTGCTTCACTGAGTCGAGGAAATTTTTCATGCAGGTATCGGAAAGCCGGTGAGGTTCGTTCCATGGCTTTGATGAAATTCTTCATCAAACCTAGTTTGATGTGAAGGAGTGATAGCAGGATATTGTGAGCCTCGACGAGAGCTGGGTGCTGGATATTATTCTCTCCAACTGCTACATTTTGTCTGCAAATCCATCCTTTCTTCAAGTAGTGCAATTCACTTGTTCGGCTATCCCACTCCCATAAGAAACACATGTATTTTGTGTATCCCTGCTGCAGTTCCATTAAAAGGGCAACTAGCTTCAAATCACCAATTCATCCTTTCTTCAAGTAGTGCAATTCACTTGCTCGGCTATCCCACTCACATAAGAAACACATATATTTTGTGTATCCCTGCTGCAGTTCCATTAAAAGGGCAACTAGCTTCAAATCACCACAGACGTGCCAGCTGTACTTCTTATACTCAATGGAATTAAGTAGCTATTTTAAGTTATCGCATGTCTCTTTCATATGGACAGCATGCACTACTGGAATAGATGGAAGACGATTTCCATTGTGCAAAAGCACAGCCTTAAGACTCATTTTCGAAGAGTCTAGAAATAGTCCCCATTCTTGTGGGTCATGAGTAATTCCTAAGGCATTCATGAGACCCTCAATATCAGAACAGAATACCAGAGTACTTTCCATTCTGAAGAAAGGCTCCAAATGCTGGTGGCGTTTTCAATGGAAAGTACTTGTGACATTTTCTTCTAGAAGATTCCATTGTTGGAGTCTAGAAGAGTCCATTGTTGGTCTAGTTCTGCCTTATTCTTGGATAAGTGCAAATCATGAACCAGATCATTTAGTTCTTCCTGTGTTAGTCTGTGTGGGGTTGATGACGCACAACAGTGAAAATCTGGATCACTGCATGCTGATGGAACAAGAGAAAGAACATGTCGGCTCACCCTTGTTCTCATCAGATGAATCAAGAGAATATTCTGCTGGAGGTTCTGGAACAGAAAGTCCCTCATCATGCGGCACTGGTCTCAATGCAGATGGAATGTTCGGGTAGACTATTCTTGAGTTATTTTGCTTTGTTATTCCACTGGAAAGAGGAGGAACCAAGCAGAAGTAACAGTCTTTTATGTGTCGCTTGGCTCTCTCCACACCATGGGGACTGCAAATGGCATTGATGGTCTTTTGCCATTTAACCACTGTGAAAGCCGTGTTGTCCATGTAGCACAGCATATATGCGGGGCCCAAGGCTTGTCTTGGTCACCAACCTTGCATCTGAAGTAAAGATGATAAGACTTCTGCCTTGAGAAGTGATACTTTTCTTCTGGTTGGCAAATGTCACTTCCCCACAATCATAGCAGAAATTGTCCACGCTATTAATGCACTTTCGAGGCATTGCTATTCTGTATTGTGCCTAAATGGATAAAATGATTACAGTTCTATGGAACAGTAGCTTAAACTGTCTCACACAAAGTCTGAAATATTTTCAGTGCTTAACCTTTCCCACAGGGCTTTATCTAGTGCACTGCTGACGTCAACTTACTTCAGCAGTCGCCCGGCAATAGTATTGCATTGCATCAGAAAATGATGCAATCAACTCTGGATGATGTGTGCATGATGGTATTATGCAATGTGATGCAATATTATATCATTCAAGGCTGATTTAGTTTGTTGTTGCAATCCTACTCAATAAATTTACAAGGTGAAACATATAAAATGAATTGTATGAAATATCTTCACAATGAGAGCTAATAAAAAATGCAGGGTTATATTTATGTTCAGAACACCAAAATACTACAGATTAGGACCTTTGTAAGTCAGTAACGATCTCAGTGTTGACCAGTGTTATAGATTTGCTAGTTCCAGAAGAATACTTTTCAAGTGATTTACCCGGGGCTCCAACTAAATTCATTTCTAGTGTTCTCTCTGTACATATCTGACCCCAGTCTACATATACATAAAGACTGTGCTCTTTATAATGTAGCAACATTAGTATATATGAACAGAAAAATAAGCACCAATAGAAGAGATACAGAGTAGTCTTAGATAAGTTGTAGTGAACTCCTGGCCAGGACAGTTCAAGTTTTGATTAATTCCACTTATAGATAGCACATTCTCATAGTGAGTTCACATCTATGGGATATAGACTTGTGGTAATTACTTTTATGTTAAACACTTACTGAGGGGAGGGCAGGAATAGGAAACTCTAGGAGGAAATGGAAGCATTGAGATGAAACACCCAGAGGAGCTAGGAGAAGACCTGAGGAACAGGGAGCATTTCTGGGTCCTAGGACTCAGCAGAGACTAGTGCACATGACAGGGCCTCCCAGAAGCTGTGGTCGTCTACTGACTCAGTAGATTCTACATTGGAACGCGAGAACTGACTCTAAGCTCTCTGGCCAAGCTGCGGAAGAGAAAATGGGGGCATCGTGATCAGTGAGCCTCTCCCCCTGACCGCATTCCTTTCTCCATCTCCCTTCAATGTCTCACAGCAGACTGGAATTCCGTCTTTATTGGTGTCAAGTTTATTTTTGATTGAGTTTTTTCTTCCTATATGTCATGTGAAAATGAATTAGTGAGAGGTTTCAGATGATCATGTTGGGACACTCTGGGGGGCACTGATTGAATCAAAATCCCTAAGAAGGTGAGATAAATGTTTGTATGGCTCTACAAGAACTGGCTGAGGTGTTTCAGGCAAACAGAATGTAGTGAAAGCTTTAGGATATTTTAACATACAGTGTCCCTGAGAAATTTATTGACATCTAGGATGGATGGTTGTGAGGCAGATTTTACTAAGGATGTGTAAAATTGCAATGATTTCTAATATGTCGATGTAGAAATATGTAGAAATATGTATATGAATTACCCAAACTGTGTGATATGAAATAATCCAAGGAATGTGGCATGTGTTAACACACTTCATATATAACTATCACATGCTGATATGATTTAGAGTGTTGAATTTACTCACTTTACTCGGGCAAGATAGGAGTGGTCTGCTGCGCCATGTGGGAAGCTCCCTGGCTGGGTATCGAACACATGCCACAGTAGCTCTGGACAGCTTCATAGTGCTGAAACTTAACCTTTGTACCACCAGGGAGGCCCTTGAATTTACTCTTAAAATAACCAGATTATTGGAATCTGGAACAGCAGGTGGCCAACAGTCCACTAGCACAAGACAGGACTTTTCCCGCCACAAACAATTTGGGTGTCCACTTGGCCAATGTGTCTGCACACGTCATCACAGCTGCCCGACACCTGTCAGTCCAAATATGTTACTGCTAGGGATATGCTGCGAATTTAATGTGAATATATATTTTTATGGTGGTAGCATTGGTTTACAACACTGTGCATGATTCAGAGGTATAGGTTCACACTTCTTCAGAAGTGTATTACCACACCACACCCACCACCAAGGCACCCTTAGTCTTCCAATAGAGTCCATTGGGCCGCCTCCATATTTCAATCTCCACCCTCCTCTTCCCGCTCTGGTAGCCTCTATTTTACAATCAGATTTCTAGGGTGTATTGTTGGTTTGTTTTTTTCTGACCATTTATTTTGTTTCTCTATATTTCACATGAGTGAAATTATCTGATATTTTTCTTTCTCCTTTTGACTCATTTGCCTTGGTATAATGCCCTCCAATTCCATCTATGGTTCTGCAGATGCCAATATTTTGATTTTTTTTTTAATAACTGAGTAGTAGTCTCTGTTATTCCACCAGTAGTACTCCACATATTCTTAATCCACTCAACTTTACTAGGGAGCTTGGGTTCTTTCCATAACTTGCTTATTGTAAATAGTGTTGCAATGAACATAATGAAATAAACTTTTTTTTTTTTTTTTTTTTTTTTGGTAAATCAGTGATGGTCAGCACCAAAAGCAGAGAATGAACTAGAAAAGACAGGATTAACTGTAGACAGCCTCTGCTGTTGACTGACACTGCAGGGCAACAGATCCATAAAGCCAAACAGCTTTCTTCCAGTGTGCCAAGCATCGTTTTGTGATCTTATTTCATTGCATATTGTGCAATTCCATGAAGGGGATTAGGAAAAAAAGCAAATTACAGGGAGTGGTAGCCACTCAATAGACTTTCAATCTTATTAATGTTTTCATGACACAATTTCATGGACGTGTGGTTGTTTTAAGTTTTCAAACTAGTATTTTGGTTTCTGATCATATTAACACACACATACATGTAGTATTTTCTTTACAGATTAAAATGCTATAGTAACAACATCTAAAGTCTTTTAAAAATGTGAATGATGGAAAAATTGAGACATATGTCTTTAGAAAATAATAATGACCAACTGTAAAGACAATATGATCACAATTTTGCACTTTATGGGTCCTATTTTTAATTCTAATTTCTAACTTTTTTTTTTATTTCAAGGAAGCTTACAAGTTCGCTATCACCTAAGCAAAGAGGAAACCCACGTATTCACCATCGATGGAGAGAACTTTGCAAACAGAAGGATGTACCACTTAAAGATTAACCGAGAGGGAAGAGAGCTTACCATTCAGGTACGCATTTCTCTTCTCTTTAAGACAAATGTGCCTTGGCTAATTGCTAAAATTTTCTGAAGTTCTACGCTGACCCAAGTGAGGAGTCAAGTTCTACTGATAGGTATGAAGCACATTTGACCCCAGGTTTGATAGAATGGGAACAGCGGTTCTCAGAGTGTGTTCCTCCCTTCCTAGAAGCCTCCTTGGAACTTGTTAGAAATGCAAATGTCAGGTCCCACATCAGATCAACTTAATCAGAAACTTTCTTTTTTTTTTTAAGATTTATTTGTTTATGCCTACAAGCTGGGGTGTAGACCAAAAGTGTGGTGTGATGAGAGGATTTATCAGAGACAGAGCAGGGAGCAGAACAGGCAGATGAACTGAAATACACTGCTGAGGGGAGCGGTGGGCAAGGCAGGAGAGGTCTGCTGAGCCATGTGGGAATCTCCCTGACCCGTATTGAACTCGTGCTGCAGTGGCTCTGGATAGCTTCATAGTTCTGCACTCAACCCATTGCACCATCAGAGAGGCCCAGTCAGAAGCTTTCTTGCAGGGATGTGGGGGTAGCAGGTGACTCTGAGGTCCACTCATGTTTGATAACACCTCCAATAAAGTATAATGAGGGAGACACATGAGCAATGAGAGAATCACAGGCACTGATGAGAGCAAAGGTGGAGATGTGCACAGGTGATATGGGATCATGGAGGAGGGCACTGGTCTCATGTGGGCGTTGGCACTTAATACCTGGAAGTTAGGAGTGAATGTGATCAGTCAATCCCAAATTTATGTCTAACTCTAATCTTTTCCATGAATTACAGATCCATATATCCAACTACCTACTTGGCACATCTACTTGAAAAATATCTATTAGATGGCTTCTTTTTTTAAAAAAAGATTATTTATGCATACAAGCTGGGGTACAGGCCAGAGGTGTGGGGCGGCGAGAGGGTTCACCAGAGACAGAGCGGGGAGCAGAACAGGCAGATCAATGGAAATACACTGCTAGGGGGAGCAACGGGTGAGGCTGGAGAGGTCTGCCATGCCATGTGGGAATCTCCCCAGCCGGGCGTCGAACTCACGTTGCCACAGCTGACAACTCCACAGCGCAGCGCCTAACAGCTCGCCACCAGGGAGGCCCAGCTATTAGGCATCTTCAATGTAACATATTAATAATTTATTTTATCATAGAAGAACTAGGGTATAGGCCATAAGTGCGGGGGCGGGGGGAGGGTTTAGAGGATTCACCGGAGACAGAGTGGGGAGCAGAACAGGCAGATGCACTGAAATTTACTAGTAAGGGGAACAGTGGGTGAGACAGGAGAGGTCTGCTGCACCCTGAGGGTTAACTCCCTGGCCGGAGATTGAGCTCAGGCCATAGCAGTGATAGTACTGAGACTTAACCCCCAGGCCACCAGGGAAATCCTGTAACATATTTAAACTGAGTAACAGAATCTTCTCCCAATCTCACTCCTGTAACCAATGATATTTCAGTTGACGGTTGCTCCATTTTTGTAGTCGTTCAGTCCTAAATCTTAGTGTCATGTCTGATACCTCTCTCTGTCTCACAAGCAACAACCTGTTGACAATCAGTTTCTACCTGTCCCAAGCCACCCTCCTCCACTTCTTGCCTGTTCATTGACAGACTGCTGCTTCTTAATTTTCCCCCCTCCTGCCTAGACTCAATACAATAGCCAAAGTGACCCCGTTAAAAAATTAGTCAGGTCATGGTACTCTCCTGTCCAAAGTCCTTCAGTGGGTTCCCTTCTCAGAGAAAAGGTAAAATATTTTGCAGTCTATAAGAGTGTTCCATGTTCTGGCAGCCCTGCCCCTTCCCTCTGCTCCTTCTCTGTTCTGCCATTTTTCCCTCTATAATTCCACTTGTGCCACTGTGGCCTTTCATGCTATTTCCATAGCCCTTGAAAGAACTTTGGGAGCCCTTTGGGTATGGTTTAAGGAAGAAGCCAAGATTAAATTTTAGTGATTTGGTGACGTTTAAGAGTAGTTGCAAATATATGGCACACCCAATAATGTCTCTGGCATCTTCACTTGATATAAGGGGGAAGCCTTCATTACAAATATGCGTGAACTGCTGGTGGGAATGTGAACTGGTCCAACCACTATGGAAGGCTGTATGGCGATTCCTCAGACTGCTAAACATGGAGCTTCCATACGACCCAGCAATCCCACTTTTGGGAATTTACCCAAA
>PVIJ01015297.1:0-37027 GCA_004024925.1 Scalopus aquaticus
TAGATGGCATATGGGTGGAGGGAAGGTTGGTAAAGGGTTTAAAAAAAGCAAAGACAAAAGAGCAGGAAAAAGAATATAAAATAAAGAAATAATTAGACATTCGAGAAAAATCTAGTTGAATGAACAAATAAGAAATCATGTAGCTTAAAGACAAAAGTACTAAACATTACTATAATTATATAATTAATAAAGGAATACTCAGAATAAAAACATGAATCCAGCAAGATGATAGTAGAGTAAGGAGGGATGCCACACTTGTCTTACATATTCACAAACAAATCACAACAAAACAAAGCCGACAGTCCCTAACAGATAAACACTGCATACATCAAGAACACCAGTGCAGCAGAAAGGGGTAGGAAACTAAACTGTTTGCTGTGACACTGGGACATTGCAACCCATGCCAAGGAGGGGTGGCTGCTTTATGGAGAGACAATGCTGTTTGTTAAGTAGAGGTCACATGGCCACGTCAGAGATTTTGGAGATCTGACCCTGCACCGAAGAAAAGGGTACACAGAGTTGTTACGCAGAGCAGAAGGTGCACTACTGGAGGCTCCCAATCTAGAGGAATTGGAGCCTGAATCTGTGGGGGCTGACCAGATTAGTTCACCTAGGACTCCTTAGAATGTAAATACTATTTGCAGTTAAGGCTGTGATATTCATAATGTATGCCATACTCCAACCAGGGCCAAATTCAAGACAACTGAGTGCTTTCACTAACCAGATCCTTAGGACCTGGATTTTTTTTTAAGATTTTATTTCTTTATGCATACAAGCTGGGGTGCAGGCCAGAGATGTGGGACAGTGAGAGGGTTCACCAGAGACAGAGTGGGGAGCAAAACAGGCAGATCGACCAAAATACACTGCTGAGGGGAGCAGCGGGAGAGGCAGGAGAGGTCTGCAGCACCATGTGGGAATCTCCCCGCCGGGCTTCGAACTACCATCGCAGCTGCTGACAGTTCCATAGTGCAGCGCTTAACTGCTGTGCCACCAGGGAGGCCCAGTAACTGGATCTTAATAACAAGAGCAAGTACCCCAGGATAACAGCCTGGACCCAAAAAAGAAAGAGAACAGTTCCTATCTTGTGGCTCTGACTCAAGTACAGTCTCTATCCAGGGCTACATTTAGTGTTCAAATGCAGCCTGTAGATTGAGGCTGCCAAGAGACTGTAGGAGATACTTTGGCCAAGGAATGGGCCTAGGGGAGGAGAGATCACTGTGGATCTTCAATTGTTTAACTTGGAAACCAGCAGCACTGTGGTAAGCTAAAGTCATTGTTGCTAAATTTATGTGAACTTTAACAAAATACAATATGCATTTATGGTTAAAAAAACCTCAACGAACTAAGTTTAAAAGGCATGTACTTCAATATAATAAAGTGCAGGATGACACATGCTGCCACTAAAAAAAGATAAATGTATGTTAACATGGATAAACAAATGGATGCAGGGTCTCACCAAATAGTACCCCAAATTTTCAGAATAAAAAAAGTAAAATCTTTCATCATGTCAAGATGAAAGAATTTATCATCTGAGTAACAGAATAAAACTAATTGAAATCTACATTGAGATGATGCAGATATTGGAATTATCTACCATAGATGATAAAGCAGCAATTGTAGAAATGATACAATGTGCAATTACATGTCTTCACACATTGTAACATTAAAAATTTCAGGGGAGAGGGCCTCCCTGATGGCCTAGGGATTAAGTCTCAGTGCTATCACTGTATCAGCCCACCTCCATGGCATGAGTTCCATCCCTGGCCAGGGAGCTTCCCACATGGCCCAGCAGACCTCTCCTGTCTCACCTGCTGCTTCCCTCAGCAGTGTATTTCAATAGATCCACCTGTTCTGCTCCCCACTCTGTCTCTGGTTAATCCTCTCACCCCCAGTACCTCTGGCTTACACTACAACCCAGTTCATCTATACAATAATAAGTAAATAAATTTTTTTTCTAAAAAAAGAAAATTACAGGGGAGAAATTGATTTTTTAAATGATAAAATGAAAATTTTAGCATTAAAAATATATTCTAATTAAAATAGAAAAGCTGGGCCTCCCTAAGACAATGACAAATTAGAGTACATGGGAATTTGAATATAGGGGGTTAATATAAATCAACCTTATACCAGTGTGAATTTTACTGCCACATAATACTCTTAATAATCTTAAGAACTAGCATGTGACATAGAAACAAAAGACAACTAATACTTCATCTATGGAAATTAAATTGCTCAAAAAAAAATCTAAAATCTTCTTAATATGTTACTTCTTTGTTTTCTAATAATGGCTAGATCTACATCTTATACTTTACCTTTTATCAAGCCATGTCCAGAGACAGAAAGTGTCCTATTTGTTTTTCATTGGTTTTACTCTTATTTTTTTTATTTTTCTTTTTATTTATTTGTTTGTTTGTTTATTTATTTATTTTTTAATTTATATCCTTTACATTACTGTGTATCCCCCTTAGGATTCCCACCACTAATTCACCCGTGAACCATCACCATGGTGCCTTGTGCTCTTTCCTCCTCTATTATGGTCGCTTTTCCTCCCCCTTTCCTGTAGAATGTCTCTTATTTGTGATTTCCTGCTAGTTTTTACTTTTGTTATGTTTTGTGTGCCTTTTTCTGATTTCTCCTTTGGCTCTCTCATAGTCCTCCTATAAGTGATATCATTCAATATTTTTTCTTTTTCATTCTGGCTTATTTCACTGAGCATGATTGCTTCTAGCTCCATCCATGTTGTTGAGAATTGCGGCAGTTTATCATTTTTGATTGCCAAATAGTACTCCATTATATACATATATCACATTTTCTTGATCAAGTCATCAAGTTTTGGGCATTTGCGTTGATTCCATGTTTTAGCTATTATAAATAGTGCTGCAATAAATATAGGTGTGCATGTGCCCTTTTGGATTGCTGTTTTTGTGTCCTTTGGACACAAAGGAGTGGAATTGCTGGGTCGTATGGAAGCTCCATTTTCAGTTGTTTGAGAAACCACCATACAGCTTTCCATAGAGGTTGGAGTCCCAGTTTGCAGTCCCACCAACAGTGTAGGCGTGCTCCTTTTTCTCCATATCCTTATCAACATTTGTTGTTTTCTGTTATTATTATTTTTTAATGTGGGCCACTCTTGCTGGTGTAAGGTGGTATCTCATTGCGGTCTTTATTTGCATTTTCTTGACCATGAGGGATGTTGAACATTTTTTCATATGCCTGTTTGCCATTTGCAATTCTTCTTCTTTTTTTTTTTTTAAGAATTTTATTTATTTATACATACAAGCTGGGGTACAGGCCAGAGGCAAGGGGCGGCGAGAGGGTTCACCAGAGACAGAGTGGGGAGCAGAACAGGCAGATCAGAAATACACTGCTGAGGGGAGCAGCGGGCGAGGCAGGAGAGGTCTGCCACACCATGTGGGATTCTCCCTGGCTGGGCGTCGAACACGCGGCCAACAGCTCCACAGCGCAGCGCCCAACCGCTGCGCCACCGGGGAGGCCCTGCAATTCTTCTTTAGAGAAGTGTCTTTTAATTTCTTCTGCCCATTTTTTGGACTGGATTTTTTGCTTTGTTTTTGTTGAGTTGTGTGAGTTCTTTGTAGATTTTTGTGATCAGAGCCTTGTCTGTTGTGTGGAGTGCAAGTCAGTGGCCTGTCCGTTTTGGCGAAAATCTCTTTTGCTGTACAGAAGCTTTTTATTTTTATGTAATCCCAGCTGTTTATCTTTTCCTTTATTATCTTTGCTTTGGGGAATGTGTCTTTAAAAATGTTGCTAAGATGTATGTCATGTACTGTTTTGCCTATGTTTTCTTCTATATATTTTATGGTTTCGGGTCTTATGTCCAAGTCTCTTATCCATTTTGAATCAGTTGTTGTGCATGGTGTGAGGTAGTAATCGAGTTTCATTTTTCTGCAGGCAGTTGTCCAGTTTTCCCAGCACCATTTGTTGAATAAACTGTCCTTGTCCTATTGCATGTTCTTTGCACCTTTATCAAAGATTAGCTGGGCCTCCCTGGTGGCGCAGCGGTTAAGCGCTACGCTGTGGAGCTGTCAGCAGCAGCGGAGTTCGACTCCCGGCCGGGGAGGATCCCACATGGTGCGGCAGAACTCTCTTGCCTCGCCCGCTGCTCCCCTTGGCAGTGTATTTCTGATCTGCCTGTTCTGCTCCCCACTCTGTCTCTGGTGAACCCTCGCACCACCCCACGCCTCTGGCCCGTACCCCAGCTTGTATGTATAAATAAATAAATCTTTAAAAAATAAAAAAAAAAGGTTAGCTGTCCATATATATGTGGGTTGATTTCTGGGTTTTCTATTCGATTCCATTGGTCTGTGTGTCTATTTTTGTCCCAGTATCATGCAGTTTTAATTTTTATGGCTTTGTAGAGTTTGAAGTCTGGGAGGGTGATTACGTCCATTCTCATTCTTTTTGGTGAGGAGGGCTTTGGCTATTCGAAGTTTTTTGTGGCTCCATATGAGCTTCATCAGTATTCGTTCTATCTCTTTGAAGAATGTCATTGAGATTTTGATTGGAATAGCATTGAATCTGTAAATTGCATTCGGTAGTATGGCCATTTTGATGACATTAATTCTTCCAATCCATGAGCAGGGGATGTCTTTCCATTTCTTTGTGTCTTCCTCTATTTCTTTTAATAGTGTTTTATAGTTTTCTTTGTATAGGTCCTCTACCTCTTTTGTTAGGTTTATTCCCAGGTATTTGATTTTGTTTTGTTTTGTTTTGATTGTAAAAGGGGTGGTTTTCTTGATTTCCTCTTCTTCGGATTGGTTGTTTGCATATAGGAAAGCTACTGATTTTTGTGTGTTGATTTTGTATCCTCCTACCTTACTATGATTATTTTGATTAGATTTTCTGTGGAGTTTTTAGGGTTCTCTGTGTCTATTATCATATTATCTGCAAATAGTGATAGCTTTACTTCTTCTTTCCCTATTTGGATTCCTTGTATGCTTTTCTCCTGTCTTATTGTTCTGGCTAGGACTTTCAGTATTATGTTGAAAAGCAGTGGTGCAAGTGGACAACATTGTTTTGTTCCAGTTTTCAAGGGAAAGGCTTTCAGTTTTTCACTGTTGAGAATGATATTGGCTGTGGGTTTGCTATATATGACCCTTATTATGTTGAGGAATGTTCCTTCTATCCCTGGAATTTTGAGGACTTTTCATCATAAACGGATGTTGAACTTTGTCGAATGCTTTCTTCAGCATCTACTGATATGATCATATGGTTTTTATGTTTCTTTTTGTTGATGTATTGGATTACATTTATTGATTTTCTGATGTTGAACCATCCTTGTGCCCCTGGGATAAATCCCACTTGGTCATGGTGATTTATCTTTTTGATGCATTGTTGGATTCTATTAGCTAAAATTTTATTGAGGATTTTGGCATCAGTGTTCATTAGAGAGATTGGCCGTTAGTATTCTTTTTGTGTGTTGCCCTTGTTCGGTTTTGGTATTAGGGTAATATTGGCTTTGTAGAACGTATTTGGCAGTATTCCTTCTTCCTCAATTTTTTGAAAGAGTTTGTATAAGAAGGCACTAGTTCATTTATGAATGTTTGGTAAAATTCATTTGTGAATAGTTTGGTTCTGGGCTTTTGTTTTTGGGTAGTGTTTTGATTACTGTTTCTATTTTGGTGCTTGTAATTGGTATGTTTAGGTGCTCTATGTCTTCTTTATCTAATTTTGGATGATTATATCATTCTAGGAATTTGTCCATCACTTCCAGATTGTTGAACTTGTTTGCATATAGATTTTCATAGTAGGCTCTGATTTTTTTTTTATTTCTCCCGAGTCTGTTATAATTACTTCTTTTTCATTTATGATCCTATTTATTTGTGTTTTCTCCTATTTTTCTTCATGAGTATGGCTAGAGGTTTGTATATTTTTTGTTTGTTTTTTTGAAGAACCAACTTTTGGTTTTGTTGATCTTTTGGATTTTTTTAAAATTTCTATTTCATTAATTTCTGCTTTGATTTTTATTATTTCCTTTCCTCTATTGGTTTTCGATTTTTTTGTTGTTCTTTTTCTAATTCTTTGAGGTGAGAGATTAAGTTGTTTCTTTGAGTTGTTTCTTGTTTCTTGACGTGAGCCTGTGTTGCTATGTTCTTTCCTCTCAATACTGCTTGTGCTGCATCCATGCATTCTGGAAAGTGGTGTCCTCATTATAATTCGACTCAAAGCATTTTTGAATTTCTTCTTTGATCTCCTCATTAATCCAGTGGTCTTCCAGTAGTGTGGATTTCAGTCTCCATGCAGAGGGAGAGTTCCTTGTTTTCTTTTCATGATTTATTTCTAGTTTAATGCCTTTATGATCAGAGAAGATAGCTGGAATGATTTTGATCTTGATGAATCTGTCGATGTTTGCTTTGTGGTCCAATAGGTGGTCGATTCTGGAGAATAATCCGTGTGCACTTGAGAAAAACATGTACTCAGATTTTTTCAGCTCCAGTGTCTTATAGATGTCCATTAAGCCCATGAGTCCTAGGACTTTATTTAGGACTTTAATGTCCTTGCTCATTTTATTTTATTTTAAAGATTTATTTATTTATGCATACAAGCTGGGGGACAGGCCAGAGCTGTGGGGCAGATCTACTGAAATACACTGTTGAGGGGAAGCAGCGGGTGAGCAAGAAGAGGTCTGCCACGCCGTGTGGGAATCTCCCCAGCTAGGCGTCGAACTCGCGTTGCTGCTGCCGACAGCTCCACAGTGCTGCGCTTAACCTCTGCGCCACCAGGGAGGCCCGTCCTTGTTTATTTTTTGTTTTGTTGATCTGTCCATGGTGACAATGCAGTGTTGAAGTCTCCTACTATGTATGTATTCTCTCTAATGTCTGTGTTCAGAGTTGATAATAATTGTCTTATATATTTTGGTGCTCCTTCATTTAGTGCATATTTGTTTATGAGTGTAATATCTTCTTGAGGCACTGACCGATTATTCATTATGTAGTGTCCGTCTATGTCTCTCTCTCTTTTTTAATTTGAAGTCTATTTTATCTGATACAAGTATGGCTCTTCCTGTGTTCTTTTTTGGTCCATTTGCTTATAGGATTGTTTTCCAACCTTTTACTTTCAGTTTATGTTTTTCTTTTTGTGGTTAAATGTGTTTCCTGGAGACAGCAGAAGGTTGCGTTCTGCTTTTGGATCCAGTCTGCTACTTTGTATCTTTTTATTGGTGAGTTTAGTCCATTTACAATAGAGTTAATATTGATACATTGGCATCTATATTTGCCATTTTGTTTGCCTTTTTGTGATTTTATTACTTGTTTTATTCTGATCTTTTTATTCATTCTTCTGTCAGTTTGGGCCTTACGACTTCTTGCAGTATTTTTTGGAGTGGGGGTTTAGTTATGACAAATTTCCGGAGTTTCTGTTTGTCTGGGAAGGTCCTTATTTTTCCTTCATAGAGGAAGGAGAGCTTTGTGGGGTAAATTATTCTTGGTTGGCATCTGTTGTCATGGAGTTTGTTGAATTTGCCCCTCCATTCTCTTCTTGTCCATAGCATTTCTTTGGAGAAGTCTGATGTCAGCCTGATTGGTTTTCCTTTATAAGTTACCTGTTTCCTCCCCCTTGTCATCTTCAATATTTTTTCTTTATCTTGGACACTTGAGAGTTTTACTATTATGTGCCTTGCTGTAGTTTTTCTTTCATCAGGGTAATTTGGGGTTCTTCTTGCTTCTAGTATGACTATTTTCATTTCCATTTTCATATTTGGGAAATTCTCCTCTATTATCTCCTTAAATAGTTTCTCTGTTCCTTGGTCCTTCTCCTCTCCTTCTGGGATTTCTATAACTCTTATATTTCCTTTCCTCATGGTGTCAGATAGTTCTGAAAGTTTTTCTTCATTCTTTTCCCTTCATGCTTCTATTTCCTTTTCTTTTTGGATCTTTTTATATCTGTATCTTCGAGACTGCTGATTCGTTCTTCCATTTCATCAATTCTGTTTCCATTGCCTTTCCCAGAGTACTTTAGGTCCTCCTTTAAACTTTTGTTCTCCTTCTTTAGGTTCTCAATTTCATTCTTCAATTTGTTAATTTTTTTGTATTAATCATGATTTCCTTAATCATGATTCTATATCCTCTATCTGGCAGAGATAGACGTTCTTCCATGTCATAATTGTTGGGGTCTGAAGGCTGATTTTCTTTTTGTGGTGTGTCCTTCCCCTGAGGACTTGCTTGGTTATTTGTATTTTTCCTTCTCCCTGTTTGTTTTCTAATTTGTCCTAAGCGTTGGGACACTGTGCTGCTTGTGCTTGCTGGCATCTCTTTGGGTTGCTCTTTTTGGAGTGTCGGAGACTGGTGGTCCAGCAGAGACCAGCCCTTTTATGCCAAATCTGTGGTTGTATTCTTTACAGAGCATGCAATGTTGGGCGGTCTGCTCTCAGCCCTCTTTCTGCTCAACTTGGAAGGTGCCCTGTTGGGATCTGCAGCCAAGCACTCCCCACGCTCAATCTGCCCAAACTTCACCTTTGTGCAGCGCCTTCCCTTTCTCAGTACCACCTTCCCTTTCTCAGTAATGTGGCCAGACACCCTGCTGATCCTGCTGGACCCCTACTGTTCCTTTGGCCCCAAGGCTGAATTTTCTCTGGAGGCCTGCAGCGGTGGGCAGGTCTGCTCCTAGCCCTCTTTCCCCTTGATTCAGACAGAGCCTGGTCGGGATCTGTAGCCAGACAGTCCATTCGAGCAGCCTGGCCAAACTTCGCCTTTGTGCCGGCCTTCCCTCTCTCAGCACCGGACAGGAACCCCTACTGGTCCTTTAGCCCCGAGGCTGTATTCTCTCAGGGAGCCTGCAATGGCGGGTGGGTCTGCTCCCAGCCCTCCTTCTGCTTGACTCAGGAAGAGGATGGTCAAGATCTGAAGCCAGACACTTCATTCTCGCAGTCTGGCCAAACTTCACCTTTGTGCAGGCCTCCGTCTATCAGCACCAGGGTGAGACCCGCTACCTTTCCTTTGGCCCCGGGTTTGTATTCTCTCCGGAACCTGTAATGGTAGCATGTCTTCTCCCAGCCCCCATTCCTCTTGACTCAGGCAGTGCCCAGTCAGGATCTGCAGCCAGGAACTTTGCGCACACAATCTGGCGGTACCTCGCCTTTGTGCGGTGCCTTCCCTTTCTCAGTACTGGGGCTGGATCCCTGCTGTTCCCACGGGACCTCCTGCTGTTCCTTTGGCCCCAAGGCTGTATTCTCTCTGGGAGCCTGCAGTGGTGGGTGTGTCTGCTCACAACCCTCTTTCTGCTTGACTCAGGCAAAGCCCAGTTGGAATCTGTAGACAGGCACTTCGCGCGCACAATCTGGCCGAACTTCACCTTTGTGCAAGCCTTCCCTCTCTCTGCACCAGGACGGGACCCCCCTGTCCTTCCTTTGGTCCTGGGTTTGTATTCTCTGTAGAGCCTGTAATGTGATGGGTCTTCTCCCAACCCCCTTTCCACTACTTGTGCAGTGCCCAGTCAGGATCGCAACCAGGCACAGGGTTCACCAAGAGATTGTTCTACCTCTTTCAGTCGGGCTGATGCTACTAATAGGTAGGCTGATACTCAGTTTTCTGGCTTTATTTGGTATCTGTTTTGTTGATTGTGTCTGGAGACTATGAGCCCAGCCTCTTCACTCTGCCGCCATCTTTTTCCTTCAGAATTACTTTTAAATATGAATTCATTATTAAACTTTGTCACATGAAATTAAACATAGAGGATGAAAAGTCATTTTTTAATGATGCAAGAAGATGAAGAAATAATAAAGAAATCAGTACAGGTTATTTTGCTGGATTAAATTGTTAACTTTGATGCCACACTCACTCTGGGTAGAACTCCAACTGTGGAATGAGTAACTATGAGGAAACTCTCAATCTAGTAAAATATCCCTCATCTATTTTCAGTTTCCTCTTTTGCATAAGTGTAGTCACCTACCACCAGAGCACTTTTGATTATCCAATATGATGTTGCGTGCAAAACACGTATCTCAGAGCCTGGGAAAGAGACAGCACTTGATGAATGTCAATGACAATTATGTGATCTCTTCAGTCACTCTAATCCTTCAGTTGGTGAATTCAAGATATTTATATTTGAAATGATTTTTAAATGCTGTATTTATTGTCATTTTGTTATTTGTGCATATGTTAAAATTGACTATTTTCAATGTCTTCCTTTCATAATTTGTTTGGGTTTAATTTTTGTTGACTTACATATTATGTCTATAGATTCTTGTTTAGAGGTTATACTCAGGTGAATATGAAATGGTCTTTAGCTGTGAACTATTGCAATATCAATCTCAAACTTATTCCAAAGGTCCACATTTTTACTCCTCAATGTTGTCTAATTTTGGTGTACATTATATGTAAATGAAATTTGTTAACTTTTCAAATAGTTCTTTGGTATTTATTTGAAGGCTGACATCATGATAATGTAGTCTTTTAATCCTTGTTTTTCTGTGAAGTTTCTTATCCCACTTTCAGTCTTAATAATAGCCTGGCTGAATAAAATATTCTATGTTAGAAATCCATTAATTTATGGCTCACAGTCTCTTTTACTATTACATTATAGCATGTTTTCTAATTGGAAAAGATGAATCTCCTCATTTTCATATATTTTTTTTAAATATTGACTTCTTGATCCTTTGCATTGTCATAAGAATATTAGGATCCAGGGCCTCCCTGGTGGCACAGCAGTTTAGCGCCACGCTGTGGAGCTGGCAGCATCTGAAATGTGAGTTTGACGCCCGGACAGGGAGATTCCCACATGGCAGGGCAGACCTCTCCTGCCTTGCCCGCTGCTCCCCTCAGCAGTGTATCTTGATCTGCCTGTTCTACTGCCCACTCTGTCTCTGGTGAATCCTTTTGCCGCACCATGCCTCTGGCCTGTAACCCTGCTTATATGCATAGATAAATAAATCTTTAAAAAATTAATATGATAAAAAAAAGAATATTAAGACCCACTTGAACATTTCTTTACAAAAAGAAAGCTCTTGGAATTTTGATAGAAATGATATTGGAACTATAGATAAATTGGGGGTGAATTTCCATTTCAGCAATAGCCTTCCCACTTATGATCCTGTAAATTTTCTCTTTATATTTTTGTCTTATTTGGTTGACTCAGTACTCTTTTGCAGTTATGCATATGTCTTGCATTTTAAAATTATTTTTCCAGGCCTCCCTGGTGGCGCAGCGGTTAAGCACTGCACTGTGGAGCTGTTGGCAGCAGCAATGCGAGTTCGACGCCCGGCCAGGGAGATTCCCACATGGTGCGGCAGACCTCTCCTGCCTCGCCTGCTGCTCCCCTCAGCAGTGTATTTCCTTCCATCTACCTGTGCTGCTCCCCACTCTGTCTCTGGTGAACCCTCTCGCCACCCCACGCCTCTGGCCTATACCCTATCTTGTATGCATAAATAAATAAAATCTTTAATAAAATAAAATAAAATTATTTTTCCTAAGTATTTGACATTTTTATGCAATTGGCAATGATTTCTTTCTAAATTTCATTTTTAGACTGCTCATTGTTAATATGTGAGGATAAAATTAGGTTTTTATATTGATTTTTTTGTCCTGTGACCTTGCTGAATTCATTAACTTCGTCTACTTTTAGTTCTTTTTTTTAATACTTTCTATAATTTTCTACAAGTATGATGAGTCAACTGTAAAGCTGTATGGATATCTATTCTTTAATAAAAAAGATATGTCTTTTTGTTTTCTTTCAAATATGAATCTTTGCTTTAAAAAACTGACTGTATTTGGTCTGACACACTATTGAATAAAAATCACAAAACAACACATTCTTGGCTGTTCCTTATCATAGAATGAAGACACTGATTAATTTATCATTACATATTATGTCAGTTGTTAGTTTTTCATAGAAACCCTTTATCAGTTAGAAAAACTGACCTACCATTTTTGTTTGTTGATAGCTTTTTTTTTAAATCATGAATGACTATTGCATTCTGGATGTGTACATCCCTTGGTCATGTTCTAAAATCTTGTTGAGTGTATTATTGTATTTAGTTTGATAATATTTTTAACAATTTTTGTATCTTCATTCACAAAACTTAATTGTGATATCTGGCTAATTTTATTCAGTTATACCAGTTTCATAAATAAGTTGGGAAGTATTTTATCTTACTCTAT
The DNA here is from genome assembly GCA_004024925.1 of Scalopus aquaticus. Classification (NCBI taxonomy): domain Eukaryota; kingdom Metazoa; phylum Chordata; class Mammalia; order Eulipotyphla; family Talpidae; genus Scalopus; species Scalopus aquaticus. The sequence continues at coordinate 12,111 of PVIJ01015297.1, forward strand.
TTCCTAAAAGAGTTTGTATAATTCTGACATTATTTACTCTTAAATATTTGGGCAAAAACACTGGGAAAACTACCTGGGCCTGAAGATGTTTTCATGGACAATTTTTAATAATAATTCAATTAATTTATTCATTAGAGGCCTATCCAGATTTTGTATTTTTTGATGAATTTCTGATAATTTATATATCTTAAGGAACTTATATGTTTCATCTAAGTCTAATGTATTGGTAATGAGATATCTAATTTTTGTTCAGTGAAGTGTCCCTTCTCTGATATATGTTTTTGTTTGTTTGTTTGTTTGTTTTTAAGATTTATTTATACATACAAGCTGGGGTACAGGCCATAGGCGTGGGGAGGCAAGAGGGTTCACCAGAGACAGAGCGGGGAGCAGAACAGGCAGATCAGAAATACACTGCTGAGGGGAGCAGCGGGTGAGGCAGGAGAGGTCTGCCGCACCATGTGGGACTCTCCTCGGCTGGGCGTCGAACTCGCATCGCCGCTGATGACAGCTCCACAGGGCAGCGCTCAACCGCTGCGCCACCAGGGAGGCCCTGATATATGTTTTAATTATCATGTTGGCTCTTTTTAAAAAAATAATCAACAGCCTAATGACCTTTACTGATTTTTCTAAGCAATATTCGTTACATTGATCTTCTTTGCTAAATATCTTAAATATAGTCATTAAATTCTGATCTATCTTTATTATTTCTTTAGTATTGATTGCATCAAACTTAGTTTATACTTCTCCTTTTAGTTTCCTCTGGTTGATAATTAGGTTAATAGTTTAAGCTAATTTTCCTTTTCCATTTTCTATAAAGCTTTAAATTCCCTCCAGGCACTGCTTTTAGTTTTGTACAGTAATTTAATTTTTAATAAATTTGATGAAAGTAACATTGATCTATGGAATTATATAGGTTTCATATGAATAGACTTATTTTAAGTCTATTCCAATATCCACATTTTAAGTACAGCATAACACCTTCAGCATTGAATAGTATAATTAATTTTGGTTTTCATAAAAAAGCAACACCCATAAACCAGTGGGCCGACACAATTTATGATATACCTTACTTGTACAAATTGTGATATGAATATATATTATTGGTGAACTCCTGTCCAACACTCTTCAAAGCAGTTATTTCTGAGAACTGTGATTTTTGAAGACTAATGTATTTTCCAATTTTAGGGCCTTTGATTCTAGCTTTGTCGCCTAAAAATGAGGTGGAGGTATGGCGTAACAAAAAATGATAATGAAAATAATCACATGAATAGTTTTATTATCAGGCTTATAAATGATACATATACTTGCTGTGAACATTTTTTTTTAATCACAACTCATTTACATGTCACCTAAATGCAAAGAGGGTGGTTGTTGTGGAGAAATGGAATTTCTTTTTGTTAAAGAGGGTAGTTGTATCATGGGAAAGATTACTTGTAGTCTATAGCACAAAATGTATAAGTTAGAGATATTAATTATTATTAAAATATTTACTAAGAAGAGAGTAAATGAGAGAATATAATTTTCTTAACAAGGAAATTCACATCTTCTCATCTAAATTAATAATAACATGAATTAAATTGTCAAAAAAGAAAAGCAGTGAAAACTTTAAATCAAGCAAATGTAAGAAGTAAATTTGGATGTTAGCTAATGGGGTGTAGAGAGAAGAAATTACAACATCTATCAGGAAATTCAAATATTAAGTCTCATAATGCATTTGTATGTTCTTTTCAGACTGGAGGAAAGAATTTTTCCAGGCTGGTGAGTCATTCCTGCTTATCTAAGAGGGATTTTCCTCTTTATGGTCAAGATGTCTCAGGAAAGCTGTTGGAAGAGAAAAGATAACATACTCCATGTGAGAGTCACCTCTTACAAGCCCCAAGATCGCTTAGGCTAATGAAGATACTTCTATCTCCAGGGCCATTCTAATTTTTTCAGAGATTAAAGTGGCTATTACCTTTGCAGTGAATATTCTCCTGGATCCAGTCACAACCCATCCTACTCTCAGATTGTCTGATAAGAACAGACATGTAACATGGAACGAGAAGCCCCAAGATCTACCAGAGAACTCACAGAGATTTCATTCTCTTCCCTGTGTACTGGGTGATCAGTTCATCACTTCAGGGAGGTGCTACTGGGAAATAGAAGTCAGAGAGAGTAGAGGCTGGGACCTGGGAATTTGTAAGGATAATGTAGCGAGGAGGAGATTTTTATACAGCCTGAAGATGGGTTTTGGGCCATCAGATTTTATGAAAATGAGTACTGGGCACTCACCTCCCCAGAAACGCAGCTTTCTCTAAAAGTATATCCTGCCAGAAATTGTATTTTCTTAGAATATGAGAATGGCCATATCTCATTCTATAATATGATAGATAAGTCCCATATTCACAGCTTTTCTCAAGGTTCCTTTGATAGAGCTGTAAGGCCTTTTTTCAGGCTCTGGCCAATTGAATCAGCACATTTGACCACCTGTCCAGTGCCTGAGTCATCAGAGCTTGATGAAAACCCTCACTGATTTCCCACCCTCATACTAGGAGCATCATATAACTTGTAGAATAGTGAAGATTCAAACAGTTAGTTATGACATGAATGTCAGAAGGAACTTATTTTTTACTTTGTTCTGTGTTTCTCCCAAAATTTTACCTCATAAATTGTTCCCCCAAAATCATGGTGTAGTCTGAAAAAGTATGTGTTACTTCTGACATGTTTTATAAAAATTATGTACAGGTAAATAAAACTTATTATCATCACAAATATACATAAGGAACTAGTACCTGTGAATGATCATGTTGAAATTTCTGAAGTAGCTGACAAAAATAGAAATAATAGGATGCAAAGTTTACATTTTATACTCCTTTGTACCTTTAGGATTTTTACTATATTTATAAAGTGATATACAAACAATAAAATTAAAGTGCCCTTAGTTGTCTAACAGTGCAGCATTCAGAGGAAAGCAGTACAGGTTTATCCTTCAGCTTCTTCTACATGAACTTCATCTACATTACATGCTTACATTTTTATTTTCTTTATTCACTTATGAGATATCAATTCATTCTTATACTTTTTACCATTTATATTTTGGAGGATATTTTCTTAATATACATGAAGTGAGATTGACTTTTTTTGTACTTGTGTAAACTCATGTAGTCACTAGTACATTCAGATATGTGAAAATTACATTATCCCAAAAAACTCTTTTATACTATCTTTTTTGTAGTCAAACATTTCATAAATCTCTAATCTGGAAGCAGTTGATACCTAGGAGTGGGAATACTAGGTCATATGATAGATCCATTTTCAGTCTTTTGAGAAACTTCTGCATTGTCGCCATAAGAACTAAACAGATTACATTCCCACCAACAGTGTAAGAGGGTTCATTTTTCTGTACACATTTACCAGAAATTGTCTCTGGACTTTTAATTTGGGGCATTGTCTCTTGTGTGAGGTGGTATCTCATTATGGTTTTCATTTATATTTTCCCTGATGTTAAATGATAATGAACACTTTTTTTTTTTTTTCACGTACCTGATGTCTATCTGTATGTTTTTTTTTTGGAGAAGTTCCTGACTAGCAACTCTGACCATTTTTTAATTGAGTAATTGCTTTCTTTCTTTTTTTTTTTTTGAGTCATGTAACTTCTTTGTAGACCTTTAATATCAGTCCGTAGTCAGATGTATGGTATGCAAATATTTTCTCACATTCAGCAAGGTGTCCCTAAGTTTTACAGTCTTTTTTTTTTTTTTTGCAGAAGCTTTTTAGTTTGATGTTGAACCAATTGCTTATATTCTCTTTTTTTTTTTCCTTGAAGCTGGGGAAAAATCCATAAATATATTACTGATATTTATGTCTTAGAGTGTGTTGCCTGTATTTACTTCTATTATTTTAGAGTTTCGGTTCTTACATTCAAATCTTTTATCCATTTTGATTTGATTTTTGTATATAATTGTGCTCTGGTTTCATAACTTTGCCTGTGGCATTCCTATTTTCCCAACACCAACAAGTTATGTAAGAGATTTTCTTTGTTGCAGTATATATTCTACATTCCTTTGTCATAGATTAGCTGTCAGTATATGTGTGGATTTATTTCTGGGTTCTCAGTACTATTCCATTGATATATGTATCTATTTTTCTTCCAATACCATGCTGTTTTAATTATGACTTCATAGCATAGTTTGGAGTCTGGAAGTGTAATTTCCCTATTTTTCCTCTTCACTGTCAAGATGACATTGACTATTTGGAATCTTTTGTGATTCCATATGAATTTCAGTAATAATTTGTTCCATTCCTTTAAAGAATGCTACTGAAATTTGAGTTAGAATTGCACAGAATCTGTAAACTGCTTTGGGTAGGTTTGTCACTTTGATAATGTTTATTCTTCCAGTGCATATGCAGGGAATATATTTTCATTTATTTGTGTCTTCTGTTTCCTTTACAATTTATTATAATTTTCCTGTATACATTCTTCACCTTCTTTATTAGGTATAATCTAGGTATCTCTTTTTTTTTGATGTGATTATAAATGGACTGGTTTTCATTTTTTTTAAAGATTTATTTATTTATGCATACAAGCTGGAGTGTAGGCCAGAGGTGTGGAGTGGTGAGAGAATTCACCAGAAACAGAGTGGGGAGCAGAACAGGCAGATAGAGGTAAATACACTGCTGAGAGGAGCAGCTGGAGAGGCAGGAGAGGTCTGCCTCATCATGTGGGAATCTCCCTGGCCAGGTATCAAACTCATGCTGCAGTGGCTCTGGATAGCTTCATAGTGCTGCGCTTAACCCATTGTGCCACCAGGGAGACCCTGGACTGGTTTTCTTAATGACTTCCTCTTCTACCTCATTGTTTGCATACAGGAAGACAACTAATTTTTGTGTATTTTGTAACCTATGATTTTACTGAACTGGTCTACTATGTTAATTGCTTTTTCTACATATTTTTAAGGGCTCTCTCTATGTAACTATATCTATATACATGTATATAGAAATGTTTATATATATACATACACTTATATACATGTATACACATGTATGTGTACATATATACACATGTATATGTACACGTACATGTGTATATATGTATATATACACATGCATACTCATGCTATCTGCAAATAAAGTTTCACTTCTTTCCCAATTTGGATTCTTTTCATATCTTTCAATTCTCTATTTACTCTAGCCAGGATTATCAGATCTTAGTGGAAAGACTTTCAATTTTTCACTATTGAGAATGATGCATCTTTAGGTTTGCCATACATGGCTTTCATTTTGTTAAGATATGTTCCAATTATCCCCAGTCTTTTGATAGTTTTAATTATAAAGGATGTTGAATTTTATAAAATGCTTTCTTTGTGTCTATTGATAAGATGATATGAATTTTATCATTTTATCTTTCTTTTTGTTGATGTGGTAAATCACATTAATTGATTTTTGGATGTTGAACCATCCATATTTACCTGGCATAAACCCCAATAAATGATGGTATATAATCCTTTTCATGCATTCTTGGATTTGATTAAGATTTTATTAAGGATTTTAGCATCTGTGTTCATTAGAGAGATTCACCTGTAATGTTTTATGTGTGTGTATATTTTGTCTTTGGTTTTGGTATTAGTGTGATGTTAGCCTCATAAAAATGTATTTGGAACTATTCATTCTTTCTCAAAAATTTAAAGAGTTTGAGGAGGAGAGGTGTCAATTTATCTTTGAATATGTGGTAGACATCACTTATGAAACCGTCTTGTCCTGGGCTTTTGTTTACTTGGAAGAGTTTTAATTGATCTTTCAATTTCCTTACTTGTAGTTGTTTTGTTCAGGTTTTCTCGTTCTTGCTTATGCAGCCTTGGGTGATTTTATACTTCTAATAATTTCTCCATTTCATCTACATTGTTGAAGTTATTTGTACATAAATGCTAATAGCAATCGCTTATGGATTTCTGCCATATCTGTTATTTTAGTTTTCTCCCTTTTTTCTCTGTGAGCCTCGCTAGAATTTGTTTGTTAAATTTTTCAAACAAGCTTTTGTTTTGATTAGTCTTTCAGATTGTCTTTTTTATTTCTATCACATTTATTTCTGCTCTAGTTTTCATTATTTCCTTACTTCTGCTGACTTTTGTTTTTGTTTGTTCTTCTTTTATAGTTCCCAGAGATGAGAGATTAGTTTCTTTCTTTGGGCTATTTCTTCCTTTTTGCTTGTTTGTTTGTTTTTAGTTGTGTGTCTGTATTGCTATACACTTCTCTACTACTACATTTTTTGATGTGTCCATACATTGTGGAATGGTGTGTCTTCATTTATTGTTTGTCTCAAGGCATTTTTTATTTCTTCATTAGCTCAGTGGTATTTCAATAGTATGTTGTTCAGTCTCCATGTATTAGAAGATTTATTTACTTTCTTTTTGTAGGCGATTTCTAGTTCAATAACTTATATTCAGAGAAATTACTTAGGGTGATTTCAATCTTCATATATTTGTTGATGCTTGTCTTGTGACCCAGTATCTGGTCAATGCTAGGTAATGACTGATGTGCACTTGAGAAAAATGTTTATTCAGCTTTTGGGGTGGAGGTTGTAGTGTGATATAAATATTATTAAACTCATACTATTAGTTCTTTGTTTAGGGCTTTTGTGTCTCTACTTATTTTCTGTCACATTGATCTATCCACTACTGACAGTGTGGTGTTGAATTATCCAACTACATATGTATTTTCCCCAGTATCATTTTTCAGATGTGATAGTACCTTTCTGATGTATTTTGGTGCTCCTTTATTTGATGAGGAGATACTGAAGAGTATTATGCCTTCCTGCTATATTTTTCTCTTAATTATTTTATATTTTCCATTATTTTTTTTAGCTGGAAGTCTATTTTATTTGATATAAGTATGGCTCCCTACCTTCCTCTGGGTGCCACTTGCTTGCAGAATGTTTTTGAATTGTTTACTTTTTTTTAATGTTTATCCTTTGAAACTTAGATGTGTTTCCTGGAGGCAGTACAAGGTTGGATTCTGTTGCATTGACACTTATAGTGATTATTGATATAATCTTCTACTGCTATTTTATTCATAGTCTTGTGGTTCTATTTAATGTCCTTCACCAACAATGGAGGACACCAAACATTCCACAACAATCTCTTCCCCACATATTCTCTACTCTTCCCTTTTCCCTCCTTACCCGCCCTTCCTGAATGTCTTAGATCTATATCTGCTTTCAAGGGCCAATCTTACCCTTTGTATCTGCCTGTACTTTGATTGGTTTCTCTAGATTCCGCATATAAGTGAAATCATCCATTATTTACCTTTCCCCTCTGACTCACTTCACTTAGAATGATCCCTTCAAGTTCCATCCAGGTTGCCACCAATAGCATGAGTTTATCTTTTTTGATTATTGAGTACCATTCCATTGCATTTATGTTCCACGTCTTCTTAAGTCACTCATCTTTTCTGAGGCACTTGGGTCATTTCCTAATTGTGGCTATTCTTAGTAGTGCTGTTATAAATATAGGAGTGTAGGTTTCTTTTCAAATTAGTGATTTTATGTTCTTTGGATTGCTACCTAGGAATGGAATTTCTACGTCATATGGTAGATCCATTTTTAGTCTATTGAAAAGTCTCCACACTTCATTCTATAGGGTCTGAAACAGTCTACACTCCCACTACCAGTGAATAGGGTTCCTTTTTCTCTGCACTATCACTAGGACATGTTTATTTTTTTAATATTGTCCATTCTCACAGGTGTGAGGTAATATCTTTTCTTTATTTGTGTTGTCTTTGATTTTAGTATTAGTGTAATGTTGGTCCCAACATGGTTTTGTGAGAATTCCTTCTTTCTCCATTTCTGGGAGTCTTAGCAGGATGTGTGCCAATTCAACTTTGAAGTTTTGGTAGAACTCACTTGTAAACCATATGGCCCTGGGCTTTCGTTTTTTGGGAGAGTTTTGATTATTGTTTCAATTTGCTTGCTTGGAAGTGGTTTGTTCAGGTTTTCTGTTTATTCCCCATTCCATCTTGGATGATTATATCATTCTAAGATTGCATGCATTTTGTCTATGTTGTTAAATCTGCTTGCATATAAATATTTATAGTAATCTTTTACTACTCTTTGAATTTCTACAATGAATATTATAATTTTCTTTATTATTTATCTTGTTTGAGTTTTCTACCTCTTTTTCTGAATGAACCTAGGTAAAGGTTTGTCTATTTTGTTTTCAAAGAACCACCTTTTGGTCTCACTGTTCTGTTGGACTGTCTTTGTGATTACTTTTTTATTTATTTCTGCTCTATTGTTTTTATTATGTCCTTCTTCCTACTGGATTTTGGATTTTTTTTAATTATCCTTTTTCTAGTTCCATCATAAGACAGACAAGGTTGTTTGTTTGAGATCTTCCTTATGTATGATGTGGGCTATACTGTTATATACTTCCCTCTCAGTACTGCTTTTGCTGTGTGCATTTTGAAAGATTGTGTTCTCTATTTCCTTTGCCTCCAGATATATTTTTTATTTCTACTTTAATATTCTCATTAACCCAGTTGTTGTTCAGTAGTGTATTGTTCGGTCTCCATCTCTCAATGTATTTCCTTTTGCAGTTAGTGCCTTTATATTAAAAGAAATATTTGGTATGATTTCTATCTTCATTAATTTGTTCATGTTTGCCTGTGACCCTGGAGAATGACAGATATGCACTTGAGAAAAATGTGTATTTGGCTTTTTGGGGGATTTGGTGTCCTATTGCTGTCTTTTAGACCCATGCTGCTTAGTTCTTTGTTTACAGTGAATTGTTCTTATTTGTTTTCTGGCTTGTTGATCTAAGTTTATTATATTCAAGTTTCCTACCATATATATATGTATTTCTCCAATATCTGTTTTCAGATTTGATACTAATTGTCTAATGTATTTTGGTACTTCCTTCATTTGGTGAGTTATGAGTTTTATGTCATCCGAATCAGAGGTCCAGTGATAGTTTAATTGGTGTTCCTTTATATGTTATCTTTGCTTCTGTTCATCAGCTTCTTTTTATTTCTTTGTCTCGGACTCTTGGGGGTTTCATTATGTACCTTGCTGTAGTTTTCTTTTTATCTAGATAGCTTGTTGTTCTTTTGCTTCTTATATCCCCATGTTCATTTCCTAATTCAAGTTTGGGAAGTTCTCTTTCACTATTTCCCTAAATAGATTCTCTGTTCTTTTCTTTCTCTCTCTCTCTTTTTTTTCCTTCAGGGATTCTTATGATTCTTATATCTTCTTTCCTCATGTTGTCAGATAATTCTCAAAAGTTTCTTCATTATTTTACATTTATTTCTCTCTTTCTTGCATCCTACCTCTTTTTTTCATCTCTGAATTCACTAATTCATTCTTCTATTTGAATTATGCTACTTCCAAGGTTTTCTCCTGAATTTTTTTACTTTCTCCTGTGGTTCTTTTATTTCCTTGTTTAAGATTCCAGTTATGATCTTCTGTTTGTTAACTTTGTTTCTCATAGATTTCATTTACTTTTCTAAATTTTCTTCATATTTCCCCATTCTTAAGTTTTCTTAATCATGGTCATTTTGAATTATATATGTGATAGGCAGAGAGAGAGAGAGAGAGAGAGAGAGAGAGAGAGAGAGAGAGAGAGCGCTCTATGTCTTTGTGATTCAGTTATAGGGTTTTGCTGGGATCTTTTAGAATCTGTGATGGTGCTAGATCTTCCCCGGGGTCTCTTCTGGGCTTTTTCTGATGCCTTGGAGGACAGGAAGCATTGGGTCAAGGTCAAGAGGCTGAGTCACTGTGATCTTGCTCTACTCAGGAGTAGTGGCCCCAAGCCTGTTTCTTGTTGCTTGGAGGGCTGAGCATTGCTGAATGTCCCTGACATTGAGTCCTATATACAGTCCTATGCAGCCTGGACTGGGGCATGTGTCTGTTTCTATGATGCTGGTGGCTAGGTTTGGAGTCAGGGTGCTCACCAGGAGGTTGCTGAAGATCCCTGACGTAGAGCATGGGCCTGTGCAGCACAACCTGCAGTGCAGGTCTGCTCCCGAGACATTGGTGGATGAGCACTGAGTGCAATTCACTTACCTTATGTGACTAGGGGCCCACAGTGAAGAGCTAGGTCCTGCAAGACCCAGAATGGGGCTTCTATCTGCTCCTGAGGCATTGGTGGCTCAGTATTGATATTTGGGGGGTGTTTTTGCTCTATAATAATCCCATTCCCTTTTGGCTTGTAAGTTTTCTACTGAAATTTCCATGGACTGTCTAAGTGATGTGCCCTTATAGGTTACTCTTCTTTCTCTCAATGCGTTTAATAATCTATGGTTGTCATTTGCTTTCACTGGTTTTACTATAATTTGTCTTGGAGTGTGGCAAGCTCATATTACTTTGTCTGAATATTATCAGGCCTCTTGGATCAGGATGTCTCATTCATTTACCAGAATGAAATGGCTATAAATAATTATTTCTTTAAATGAAATTTTAGTGCTTTCTCTTTCCCTTCTCCTTCTGAAATCCACATGCTATGGATATTATTTAGGTTATCCCAAATAACTCTTATCTGATTTTTTTCTCTGTTTCTCTGTTTGTGTATTCTCTACCACTGTGCTTTCAAGCTCTCTCATAATCTTCATTCCTGTGTTTGTCTATTGCCAAGGTTTTCTGTTATATTTTTTTAATTATTGTATTTTTAGATGTGTTGTTTTTTATTATAACGATCTCATATTTTCTGTTTCTGTTTTCTGTCACCCATTGTATTTTTTATTTCGGCAAATATTATTTGGTTGCAACTGTTAATTAACTCCTCTCTGGGCATATTCCACAGTTCTGCTGGATTGAGACTTCATTCAGTGTTTTGTTTGTTTTTATCTTTTTGCTCTAGCAGTTATGATATTTCTTCTGTTTCATCATTGCTAATTTTTATGGGATAAAAGTAGAGTTTCTATTAATAAATTGGCTGTATACTCTCCCATAAGGAATTAGGCATACAGCTAGGCTTTTTAACCCACAATCTAGGTGTTTATTATTTTACATACCATGATATTTGCACCTTTCCACAAGGCCAGGACGTTGATGCTGTTCAGGGGTAATAGGTAGTTGAAAACTGGAGCAGTAGGAAACTGGAATATAACCTCCAGGAAACATCAAGTCTTCAAGCTTCCTTCTGTGGTGTAGGTGCCCAGATTAAGTGGTGGGGATCCACTTTGATCCCCTCCTCTAGGCCAACACTTTAGCCAAGATGTCTCATACAGTTTCAGGCCAACCTTGCCTCCAAGGTGTGATTGAGCACTAAATAATGCTCTGACTAAGGATTATAATTGAGACAGGACCACAAGCCAGATGTTGTTCTTTTTGCTTTTCTGGTATAAAGCCTTACTTTGGGATGCTATCTCCAGTTATTAAGATCCAGGTGCTTAAGATATGAGTACTAAGTGCATTCACCTCTTTTCTTGGTTTTAGACCTGGCTAAGGGTAAAGCAAGTGATTAAAATATCGTAGTCTCCAGTTGGAAATTGTAACTTCTGTGAAGAAACACAGATGTCTTGGTCTGGCTCATCTTTCCAGTTCAGTTACCACCTGTTCTAGATTGGGGGCTTTATGCTTCAGCCAGAAATCATAACTGCACGTCGTTATCATTATAGTTCTCAGTAGTGTAACCTGTGTCCTGGCCACCAACTGTGCTACCTCCTTATCCAGTGCAATCCCATGTCTATAAAGTCCCCAATGTGGGCATGTATTCTTGAGTTAACAATAGCAACATGCCTCTGTACAGCCGCTGTGCTTCCCTGCTATATTTACAGTTTAATTAATTTTTCCTACCCTTTCAGTCACACTGAGGCTCCTAATGTACCCTTCAGGCATCCATTTATCTTCCAAGGATTTTTTAGTTTGTTTTGTTGTAATTTGATTGTTACTATGTGGAGCAGTCAAACTTAGCATTTTTACTATGCTGCTATCTTGCTAGATTCACCCACTGACATCTCTTCTTATAAGGACATTAATCTTATTGGGCCAGGGTTCTATCCTCATCACCACATGTAATCTGAATTACTTTCCTAGAAGACACATTTCCAAATATAGCTACATTGCTGGTTAATAGTCTACCATATGAATTTGGGGAGGGCACAAACAGTGCTACTACAGCTATATTTTCAGATGATATTTATTTTAAATACTTATTCCATATTTCATGGGATAGGCATGAATCAGTAATTGGTACAGAGTTTTCAAAGATGTTGACTCTAGTTGCATCCTGCCTTATTTTTAAGGAACAGCTTATATTTGGAATATACTCATTTTTTTTCCATTTCATGCACATAAAGCAGGGAGAATTTATGCAAGTCTGGTTAATTATTTTAATTGTGTTTCAATGGCATAATTCCATAGGTTCTTCAGAAGAATTACTTAGTCAGCAAGAATCTACATTGCTACATAGTAGAGCAACATTTGTAAGTTTGTAAGGAGACTTTTTAGTTTTATATTATTATTATATACATGCACTTTTAAATTTATTTTCCTCAGCTTGGTTGAACTGTAATTGGCCAGTAAAACTTTACATAATTTTGAGATACAACATGATGTGCATATCCATTATGATATGACTAGCATAATACAGCTAATTATCATATCTATCACCTCAGATTTTTCTTTTGTCTGATGAAAACATTTAAGATCATTCTTTTAGCAAATTTCAAGTTAAGTTCTGTTAAGTTTAGTCACCATGTTGTACATTCTATCTCCAAAATTCACTCTGCACTGGAACTTTGTTCATTTTGAAAAACATCTCCCCATTCCAATCTCCAGTCCTTCGCAGCCACCATTTCACTTTGCATCAGTTCTTTTGACTTTTTAACAAACTATAGAAATGATTCCTGAAATAAATAGTCTTGAATTTGACCTTTTAAGATCCCACATGAATGATTAGCAGTGCTTTTCCATTCTTGAATTATTTCACTTAGCCTAATATCCTCCAGGTTCAAAATTATGTTGTTGCAAATGACAGAACTGACTTTCTCATTACTGAATAATATTCTAGTATATCTGTATCCATATCTATATCTATATGTCTACATCTATATCTATATCGATGTCTACCCTCATCTTTATGTAATTTTTTTTCATTCATCTGAGGGACACTTTGATTGATTCCATATCTTGCATATTCTGAAGAATGCTGCAATGAACTTGGAATAAAGACATGTCTTTAAAGTCTTGTTTTCATATCTTTTGAATATATACCCAGAAGTAGGATTGATGGATCATATGGTAGTTCTATTTATATTAATAATTTGTTGAGAAATCTTTGTACTATTTTTTTATACGACTGTACCAACTTACAAGTCCACCAACTGTGGACAAGGAATCCCTTTCTCCACATTTCCACAATTGCCTTCTTTGTCAATAGCTATCTTAATAAGTATAAACTTCCTTGCAAAAAAGTCCTTTTGGTATTTTATTATTATCTCGCAATGCTGGTATGAGACTGTGGGTTTTTCAGACATCGAGCCATTCTGCAACCCCAGCTGTCTCACAGATTAAGGATTCAGTACCAAAAGATTGATCTTTTTAATATTATAATAACAAGTCCAATTGTTTTTTGTGCTTCTGTCAAAAAGCCATAGGTTTGGAAATTCCCATGGCTCCGTCTTAGGTTTCATCAATTTAGTAGATAATGACTCATAGGACTCAGTAAAACATTTTGCTTACCAGATTAATGATTTATTTAATGGGACATATAGATATAGATATGTATATATAGATATAGATTATATAAATATAGATGATGCATATATAAAAATATTTAAATACGGTGAGAGATAGCAATTGAGATAGGGATATAATTCAGGAATAGTCAGATTGGAGACATTCACACACAAAAGGCAATGTACATGGGGAGATTTAGTAATTCCATGCCCTCCCTGAATTCATCACTGTCCTTGCACCTCCATGTGTTCATCAACCAGGAAAGGGGATTTTCAAAAGCCACTCATTAACATAAACTCAGATATGGTTGAAATGGGTATGCTATTAATATCAAAATACTCCTTTCACTATTATGGGCTGGAAGCTATTTCAGGAACCAACAACTAAAAACCAAATATTATAACAAAACTTGTCCCCATTGTTCTTATGCTTAGGAAACTCCAAAGGTTTTAAGGGCCATGATGGGGAAGAAGACCAAATATTTATTTCTTATTATAAATCTCAATATCAGAGAGCTGTTATCTCATTGTCATTTAAATTTGGATTTCCCTGAAGATTAATGATGCTTAAATATGCCATTTGTTTATTTTTGCTTTATTGCCTATATTTTGGGGGTCATATCAATCAAAGTATTGTCTAGACCAATGTCAAGAAGTTTTCCTCCTGTTTTCTCCAAGCAGTTTTACAGTTTCAGGTCTTAAGTCTGTTTTCACTAATTTGTATATTTTTTTAAATAAAAATCTAAGTTTACTCTTCTAGAAATATTGTGTTATAGAGCCTCTCCTTTCTCTATTGTATGTTTTGGTTCTCATAAGACCTCCAATAGAAAACAACTTTACTAAAATCAGTGTGCAAAAACACAATTAGTGTGCAATAGAGAGAAGAGAAAGAATATAGTTAAAAGTTTCTAATTGAATACCAATGTTACCCATCTCTCATGGGTCAAACATCATCATCCCACAGCAGAGTCACCGGGGCCTTGCCATAAGTCAAGGGCACCTTTTGTGGGGGCCCATATTATTAATGTGGATTTATTTCTGGACACTCTATTCTGTTCTATTTGCTCTATATCTTTACTATTATGCCAGTATCATACTGTTTTGATTACCATAATTTGATTACAAAAATCAAATTAGCTATTTTTGCTGAATATTAATTGGGGTATTCTGTATATTTGTGGTTCTTATGATCATTAGTTTTTGTTTGTTTGTTTTTTTATCTCTGTGAAATATCATTTGGAACTGACATCAGCTGGTCACTGTGGTAAAACAGTTTCACTTCTCTCTGAGAACCTGGATCTCTATCCACCTCAGCCAATGTGAATTTCAGGGGAATTCTCATGACAACTTTCAAGAGACAAGGTGTCAACCGTAGGCTGGAAAGGTACGGTCTAGAAGTGGGATTGCCAAAAAAGACACATAAGTTAAGGGTGTCCAGTTAGGGCCTCCTGGTGGCACAAGAGGTTAAGTTTCAGCACTATAAAGCTATCTACAATCACTGTGGTAGATGTTTGATCCCCAAAGAAGGAAGCTGACCCACATGGCACAGCAGACCTCTCCTGTCTGGCCTGCTGCTCCCTTCAGCAGTGTATTTTAGTAGATCCGCCTGTTCTGCTCCCCACTCTGTCACTGGTGAATCTTCTCACCACCCCCCACATTGAGATTATGAAAAGGATGAGGAGGAGATATATGACTCTGAAATGGAGTATAGTCTTTTTAATTAAATGGATTTCATCTCTGTGACTTTGAAGTAAAAGGTAAAGTAAATTATATTGCATTCTGCATTACTTGTGGATTAGATACTACATATCCTTATTCACTAGTTTAGGAGACCAAGCTATTAAAAATCATTCCTATTTAAATTCCAGTTATGCTATTCTGCATATTCTTTTTCAGATTTATTGTTTATTGTTATTTTTGTGTAAAATAGAGGAGGTCACTGTGCTTATTGATGTTTAGCTTAAAAGTCATTTTTGTATTGAATAAAAACCATTTTATTTAAATATTAGATTTGGAAAAGTAATAGAAAAAAATCCTATTATTTAAGAAATACGTGGCAGACTCCCTTCCTTTCCACCCTCCTCCCCATTATACAGATATTTTGGATAAAAGTGTCTGTCTCTTGCAATGACTTTGCATTTTATCTTAAATTCCTTAGTAATTAATGGCAAATACCCCCCAAAAAATCATATATATCAAGAGAAAAAAAAAAGAAAGAAGGAAAGAAAAATCTCTTGGCGTTTTGGTACAGATTAAACTACATCTGTAGATTGATTTGGGTGTATGTCCCGTTTAACAATACTAATTTTTCCAATCCAAGAATACTCTGCAGTTTCCCATCAATTTGTGTCTACTTAAATTTCTTTCATCATGCCTTATAGTTTTCAAAGAACATATCTTTCACATTTTTGGTTAAATTTTTTCCTATTCATTTTTACAAAATATAAAGGAAATTTTTTTAAAAATTCTTTTTCACTTGTTCATTGTATAGGGGACTAAGAAAAATATCCATCATTCTGGGTTGTTATCATTCTGATTGAGCAAATATGGTAACATTAAGCATATTTATGGAGAAAAGACCAAATTTAATCACATATGTATGAATAATTTACATGGTTGTAAATTCTAACCTACATGAGGTAGAACAATGTCCTATATTTGGACCTAAGAAATGGGATAGGGTCTTGGGCATCAAGGACTCTGGAGGGGGTTCTCATGTGATAAGGTGATGACTTCATGTTTACAGATAAAGAAGGGTTTCTGAGATAGAGAAGACATTTTTACAGATAACCCTACACCTGAACAGTATTCCCAATCTTTATTCTTCTAGACAATGGAGGCTTGTCTTGAGACATGTAGGCCCCTTGACTGACTTAGCTCCACCAAAGTGACATATTGGAAAAAACCTGATCTGCAGGAAAAATACTTTCTCAATTTTTGGAGGGAATCCAAAAATGGGTTTTTTAAGCTTATTTTATATCCTACAACTTTATTTCATTAAACAATTTGGTTGTACTCTTTTGTATTTAGATAAGTCTATATATAATGTAATGTTTTCCGAAAATAGTATTTTTCTACTTTCTTTCCATTGCAATTTGTTTCATTTCTTTTCATTGCCTACTTGTCCAGGACTTTCTTTACCATGTTGAATAGAAGTGCTGAGAGTGGACTTTTTTGCATTTCCAGTCTTGGAGGAAAATCTTTAAGCTTTTCGCTTTTGAAGATGATATTATATGTGTGTTTGTTGTATGCCGTCTTTATAATGTTGCGGTAAATTCAGTATTTACCTAACAAGTTGACAGTTTTTGTCATTAAAAGATTTTGGATTTGTCATATTGAGATGACCGCGTGATTTCTACCCTTCATTTTATTTATAGGACATTTATATCACATGCATTGATTCACATATTTCATTTATCCTTGCATCCAGGGATAAATACCATTGACCATCATATTTCAATGTGTTGTTGAATTCAGTTTGCTGGTGTTTTGCTGAGAAATTTCATCTATGTTCATCAGGAATATTGGTCTGTAAATTTTTGTAGTATTCTTTTTTGCTTTGATGTAGATGTCACTTTCGTCTCAAAAATGAGTTTGTGAATATTCCCACCATTCAAATATTTTTGGAAGAGTTTGATAAGAAATGGTATTAACTTTTTCCTAAATGTTTGATATAATTCACCAGTGAAATCATTGGATCTAGGCTTTTCTTTACGGGAGGTTTTTTGATACTGATTCAATCTTTTTATTAGTTATTGATTTGTTCATATTTTCATGATTATGTTTTGGTAGGTGATATGTTCCAAGTTTTCCATTTCCTCTAGGTTATCTTAGGAGTTGCTTGGTATTTGTTTATAATGGGCTTTTGTGATCATTTGTAATGTTTGTTGTATCAGTTATAATAACTGCTCTTTTCTTAAAATATTAGTTTATTTAAGCCTTCTCTCTTTTTTTCTAAAGGTAGTATAGCTCAATTTTGTTTATCTTTCAAAAAAGTCAAATTTTAGGTACTTTGAACTTTTTATTGTGTAGTTCACATTGATTTTTGTTCTGAAATTCATTATTTCCTTCTTTTATGTAACTTTGGGTTTGGTTTGAAATTTGTCAGTCTACCTGACCCATAAATTTCTGTTGCTTGAGAAGTTTCTTCTTTCTTACTATAGTTATTTATAACTATAAACATTCCTCTTAGAACTGCTTTTACTATAATCTATAAGTTTCTATATCCCATAAGATTACCTATGTTGGGTTTCCATTATTTTATCTCAAGAGAATTTATATATATTTTTAATTTTCTTCATTTACACATTGGTTATTCAGGGCCATTTTTATTAATCTCCACATATTTGTGAATTTCTCAACTTCCCTGCTGTTATTAATTCCAGTTTCATATTATTGTGATTGGAAAATATAACTTACATAATATCAATTAACTTAAATTTGTTAAGATTTGTTTTACAACCTAAGATATGATCTATCTTAAAGAATGTTCTTTGTGCACTTAACAATTTTTTGGATGATCTATCAATTTATGAAAGTAGAGTAATGAAGTTACGTAGTATTATTGTTTTGTCTCCTTCTTCCTGGGTTACTATCTTGATAATTCTCCATAATGTGGACAATTTCTTCACAGTGAAAATAATAAAACTATTTTTAGTTTAATCCACTCTATCAGTCAATTTACTCCCTTTTCCCTATGTGTCCACTCTTTTTCTTCTCCTCTCAACTTTATTATTTACTCTTCTTACTCTTTTTAACTTCAATATAATATCATCATGATGTGGTGACAGCAAAGCTTTGAACAAAGAACAGTAAAGTTTAAGGGACGCCAAAAGGAAAGGAAAGGGAAGGGAAAAAGAAAAGAAGAGGTAAAGTGAGAAAAGAAGGAAAAACAAAAATATAATAATATCATTCAATTTAAAAAATATTTTCCAATTTTAAAATTAAATCGATTTATTTTTAAAATAATTTTTGATGAGAAGAAACTACAATTCAATTCCATACCTTAGCAATATTTTTCAAAGAAAGTGAAACAAGACGGTGAAAAAAATCTATATATTTACACAATTGCTGTAATTAATTTTCTTATTTTTGTGATACATGTCAAAATAATATATGAATTGCCAAATGAATACTACTTTAAGCTATGTTGTGACTTTGTTAAGGTAACATTTGTTAAGTAGAACCCAGTGATTTCACATGGTGAGACTCATTCAAAAAAATTTCCAGAGATAAAATAAAATAATGTAGTTTGTTGCTTATAAGTACCGGAGAAGATACACAGCATGCCTCAAGTAGCGACACAGGGAAGTCAAGGAAGGATGTATGCAGAGAAGCTTCAACTTTGGTAGATGTCTTTATTAGGACACATGATTCTAGTGTTGGGGTTCCCTGACTAACACTGATCAGTCAGTTCAAATCAAAAAGTGTAATATTTTGTTACGCTTCATAGGTATCTTATCTAAATATAAGGGGAAGGTCCTGGAAGGTGAGAAATCTCTTGCTCACAAGAGCTACTGGGAAAGTCATCTTAAGAAACTTCATTTGCTTGTGATTCTGCAGACTATTGTGTAGGTCATCTGCTTCAGTTAGAGGTCCCTAAAAAATTTGATACCAAGGCAACAATTTCATAGAGTAGTTTTGCTAAACTCTTGACAATGTATTGATCTTTTTCATAGGTATACTTTGAATCTTGGAATTTTTTGAAATTTTAATTCAATTTTCAATATCAATACAATATGAAAGTTATTTTATGTATGAATTATATACTTGTATAATATGTGTAAATGTGAATACGTATATATATATAATTGGTGAAAATATATATGTATATATGCATATATACAGTTGTTATATATGTTGCAAGAGAATATATGAGTAAAATAATTAGAACATTATAAAAATATATCAACAAAATTAACTACCAAAACTAATATCCTTGTTTACTCACTAAATGAGTAAATTTATTTTTTTCTTCTCATTCCCATCCTTATCATTTTCATGAGAACATTATTTAGGACACATTTGAGTTTTCTTGACACTGGCACGTGCATGTGGGGGGGGGGATGTGGGGTTGGAGAGGGTTATGAATATCGTCTCCCAGACAGTAGGATGCCTTTTCACTTTTGGAATGACTTTTTAGTTTTCTCAGCAAACTAAGAGATTTAGCCTCATTTGTTTATTTTTTATTTTGTTTCCCTTACTATTGGAATTGATCTCATCAGAAGGCCAACATCTCTAAGTGTATTGTCTGTTTCTTTCTATGTTTACTTTTGTTTCAGGTCTTATATTCAAGTCTTGAATTCATTTTGAATTAATTTGTGCGTATGTAAGATAGTGTTCTAAATTCATTCTTTTGCATGTGATTGTCCATTTCCAAACCATTTGCAGAAGAGATGTTCCTTGTCCCATTCTGTGTTCTTAGTTCCTTTTGTCATAAGTAAATTCCCCATATATTTGTGAACTTCTGGACTTTCAAATCTTTTCCATGAATATATATCTATTTTTATTCAAGTAAATATATGGTTTAGGTTACTGTATTTTGTGGTATGATTTGTTTGAAGTTAGTGACTGCCTAGCCTCCAATTATGTTCTTCTTTCTCAAGATTAACTTGGTTATCACAGTCTTTTGTTCATTACAAATTTTCATATTGTTCTATTTCTAATTTGTCCCTTCTCTGGTATTTCCTCAATATTCTCTTATTTAGTCTTTTGAGAACATTAATTCTTGTTTTTACTTATTTATTTTATTCCCTCCACCGAACCACCCATGCGCATAACCATCTGTTTTTTTCCACTACCCCCTCCACCCATTTCCCTATTAACTCTGGTAACCCTATCTTCTTTTATAAATTCAATTTTTTATCCTATTATTTGCATTTAGTTATGGGAGCTATTTATATTATGCAGATGAGTGAAACCATCCAAAATCTTTTACTTTGTGAAATTTTCACTCAACATAATCATCTTGAGCATCATCTATTTTGCACTAAATGACACTATTTCATCTTTCTTCACAGCTGTATTATACTCCATTAAATATGACTCCATAGTTTTTCTATCATTTATTTTATTGAAGAGCACTTCAGTTGGATCCATGATTTAGCAATTGTAAACAGTGATGATATGTGCATAGGTATAGATAAATCTTTTAAAATTAGATTTTTAATGTTACTTGGATAAATACCTAACAGTGGTATAGCTGGGTCAAGCAGAACTTCCATTTTTATTTTCTTGAGAAATTTCCAGCTCCAGTTTTCCACAGGGGCTGTACCAGCTTGTATTCCCACCAACAGTGGATGAGAGATCGCTTTTCAACACAATCTTTCCAATAATTCTTAATTCTGTTCTTTTTCATTAGGGCCATTCTCATCAGAGTGAGATTTTATCTCACTTTGGTTTTAATTTGCATTTCTCTCATAGTATGTTATATTGAACATTTTTTCATATGTCTATAGGCCTTCTGAATGTCTTCTTTAGAAAAGTGTCTACTGAGGCCCTTTGCCCATTTTTTATTTGGGTTGTTTGTTTCTATGTTGTTGGAATGTGTAATTTCTTGTAATATTTGGATTTTAACCCCTTGTCAGATGTATGGTATACAAATATATTTTCCCATTCTGTACATTACCTTTTTGTTTTTGTGATGGTTCCTTTGGGGGTACAAAAGCTTTTAAGTTTGGTATAGTTCCACTTGTTCGTTCTCACATTTGTTTCCACATCTTTATGGTAGACATTTTATAATGTTATAGTGTGCCCCTGTTTACTTTCAAATAATTTATGGTTTTGTTTATGTCCGATTCTTAATTCATTTTATTTTATTTTTTAAAAGATTTATTTATGCATACAAGCTGGGGTACAGGCCAGAGGCGTGGGACACGAGGGTTCACCAGAGACAGAGTGGGAGAACAGGATGATCGACGGAAATACACTGCTGAGGGGAGCAGTGGGCAACGCAGGAGAGGACTGCTGCGCCATGTGGGACTCTCCCCAGCTGGGTGTCAAACTCATGTCTCCGCTGCAGACAGCTCCACAGCACAGTGCTTAACCGCTACACCATCAGGGAGCCCCTCTTAATTCATTTTAAATTAACTCTTGTGTTGTACGTAGGAGGAAGAGTTTTCAGGATTTTCCGTCTACCCCCTCAGTGATGGGTCTCTGTAGGCCTATGCAGGCACTTGAAGAAGAGTGGGGCATAGCTTAACGTGGGGTAGCATGGCATAGCATGGTGTAGTGTAGCATGGCATAGCATGTGCGTGCGCGAGGCAGAGAAGCAGAGAGCATGTGGAAGAAGAGAGCAGCAACAGCAAGCAGACCACACAGCAGAAGCAGCATCCGCGAGACCCCAAGATGCCACCAGAGAGCCCCAAAAAGCTGAAGATTTGCTGGGAGCTAGGAGGCCTGCTAGTCTCCTGGCCCCCCAGCCACCCTACCTGCCTTGTACATGGTTGCCTTGATATGAAAGATGTAATTAAAAGCCTGCTAAAGCCACCAAGGGCTCCAGGACTCATTCTTGCCCATCTGCATGAATTATGGGAACCTGCATTTGTGCCAGGCTGGCATAGTAGCCTGCCCTACAGGTGTTAAATATGAATCTTGCTTTTTTTTCCCCCCTGTATGTGGTGATCCATGTTTCCAGCACTAAATATTTAAAAAGCTATATTTTCTTCATTATATGGTCATAATTCCTTTAGTTAAGATAGCTGTCCATATTTATATGGGTTTATCTATGGGATTTCAACTCTGTTCCACTGGTCTGAGTTTCTGTTTTTGTTCCAGTGCTGTACTATTGCTGTGCAATACTGTTTGTAGTCAGGATGATACCTCCATCTTTCTTTATTTCTCAAGACCATTTTAGCTAATCAGGGCCTTTTGTGGTTCCATATACATTTGATAATTGTTAATACTAATTCCTTTAAAAAGGTGATTGTTATTTTAATAGGCATTGGATTAAATCTGTAAATTGCTTTGGGTAATATGGCTATTTTAATGATGCTAATTCTCCCTGCCAATTGGCTAGGGTTATTTTTCCATTTCCTTGTGTCTTATTTCTTTAATAGAGTTTTATAGTTTTTATTGTACAGGTCTTCCACCACCTTCATTAAGTTCATTTCCAGGTATTTTATTATTTTTTGGTGATTGTAAGTGGAATTGTATTCCTTATTTCCCTGTCTTCTGATACATTGTTAATATATTGAATTACCACTGAATTTTATGTATTGACTGTGTATCCTGTCACATTATTGTATTCGTATTATTTCTAGAAGTTTTTTGTAGAATCTTCTGGTATCTCTAAGTATAGTGACAGTTCCACTACATAAATACATTTTATGTTTTTTTTTCCTAATTGCTTCAGCTAGGACTACCAAAACAATGTTGAATGACAGTGGTGATAGTGGACATCCCTGTCTTGTTCCTGATCTTAGTGGAAATGCTTTCAGCTTTCACCATAGAGCATGATATTAGCTATAGGTTTGTCGTACACAGCTTTACAATATTTAAATAGATTCCACTTATTCCCATTTTGGGGAGAATTTTTATCATAAATGGGTGCTGAATCCTGCCAAATGTATTTTTGGCATCTATTGAGATGATCATGTGACTTTTGTCTTTCTTTTTGTTGAGCTGATGACATTTATTGATTTACAGTATTGAACTAGTTTTGTATCTGAGGATAAAACCTACTTGATCTTAGTGGACAATTTTCTTATATCTTGCTGTATTCAGTTTGTTAAAATTTTGTTGAGAATTTTTGCATCTATATTCATCAGAGAAATTAGTCTATTATTTTCTTTTCCTTTCTTTCTTATTTTTGGAATCATATATTGTTGGCCCCATAGAATGTATTGGGGACTTTTCCTCCCTCTTCACTAGTAATTTTTTTTTTCAGTTTCCGTTTTTTTTTTTTTATTGTTATTTATGTCTTTTACATTTTGTATTCCCCTTGGGCAGCCCACCACCAATTCACCCGTGATCCATCTCCATGATCCCCTGTATTCTCTTCTCTTCCATTTTGTACCCTTATCCTCCCCTCCACCCACCCCCACCCCCACAGCTGAGTGTCTCTCTCCCACCCAGCCTCCCTATAGTCCTGTTATAAGTGAAACCATTCGATATTTTTCTTTTTCTTTCTGGCTTATTTCACTGAGTATGATTCCCTCTAATTCCATCCATGTCTCTGCAAATTGCATGTGTTTATCTTCTTTCCATGCTGAATAGTACTCCACTGTGTATATGTACCATATCTTCTGGATCCAATCATCTATTCTTGGACATCTGGGTTGCTTCCATACCTTTGCTATTGTGAATAGTGCCGCAATGAACATACGGGTGCATGTATCCTTTCGGATTAGTGTTTTTGTGTCCTTTGGGTAAATTCCCAAAAGAGGGATTGCTGGGTCGTATGGGAGCTCCATGTTTAGCAATTTGAGGAATCTCCATACAGCTTTCCATAGTGGTTGGACCAGTTCACATTCCCACCAGCAGTGTAGAAGAGTTCCTTTTTCTCCACATCCTTTCCAGCATTTGTTGTTGCCTGTATTTTTAATGTGTGCCATCCCCTCAGGTGTGAGGTGGTATCTCATAGTGGTTTTGATTTGCATTTCCTTGATTATAAGTGATGTTGAGCATTTTTTCATGTACCTGTTGGCAATTTGCTTTTCTTCTTTGGAGAAGTGCCTTTTGAGCTCTTCTGCCCATTTTTTGACTGGGTTGTTGGCTTTGTTTTTGTTGAGTTGTGTGAGTTCCTTGTAAATTTTTGTTATCAGTCCTTTATCAGATGTATTGTGTGCAAAAATCTTTTCCCAGTTGGTAGGGTGTCTGTTAGGTTTGGATAGTGTCTCTTTTGCTGTACAGAAGCTTTTTATTTTGATGTAATCCCATCTGTTTATCTTGTCTTTCACTTCCTTTGCTTTGAGGGATGAGTCTTTCAAGATTTTGCTGAGATGTATGTCATATAGAGTTTTGCCTATATTTTCTTCTATACATTTTATGGTTTCAGGTCTTACATCCAGGTCCTTTATCCATTTTGAGTTGACTTTTGTGCAGGGTGTGAGGTAGTAGTCTAGCTTCATTGTTTTGCATGTGGCTGTCCAGTTTTCCCAGCACCATTTATTGAATAAACTGTCCTTGTTCCACTGCATTTTCTTTGCTCCTTTGTCAAAGATTAGCTGTTCATAGATATGTGGCTTTAATTCTGGGTATTCTATTCGGTTCCATTGGTCTTTCTGTCTGTTTTTGTTCCAGTACCATGCTGTCTTAATTATTATGGCTCT
>PVIJ01015298.1:0-10118 GCA_004024925.1 Scalopus aquaticus
TGGTGGTGGTGGTGGTGGTGGTGGTGGTGGTGGTGGTGGTGGTGGTGACAGCATGGCCATGCTAGCATCAGTATTGATTTTGATAACGGTGGTTGGTGATCCTGTCGCTACTGTTCATGGAGAAGTGTTACTGAGGATGACAGAGTGGGGATGATGTTGGTAAAAACGGCAGACCCAACGGTGATGCTGTGTTGGTGATACTGATGATGGAGTTGGATACCTAAGAGGGGTTGGTGTTATGATAATTAGGCGTGTTGAGGGTGCTGGTAGTTACGGTATTGGTGTTGATGTCCGTGATGCCTCTGGCTCGATGTTGGTGCACGTGTAATGGCAGTGTCACTGGTACTGAATTTGGCAGTGACGGAGGAGGTGTTGATGTGTGGTGATCACGGCAGCAGTGGTGCTGGTGGTAGGTGAAGATGTGAGTGTTGGGAGAACGGGGGTTCTGCTGGTGTTGGCAGTGCTGGCGCCAGTGCCGCTGCAGCTGCTGCTGGTGGTGGCAGTGTCGGTGAAGACGTTGGCAGTCTTCTTGGTGTTGCCTGTGAAGGCTGTGTTGCCGGTGCAGGGTTTGGTGATGATGGCCTTAGTGTTGAAGATGGAAGTGGAAGGTGATGGTTTTGGTGATAGTGGTGGCTGTGATGGTGGCGACATGCTATGGTGTTGGTGACTGTGGCCTTCATGGGTTCTGGGCTTGGTGGTGGTTGCAGAGCAGTGGGTGTTGGTCACGTGGATGACGGTGGCGTTGGTGGGCACGGCACTAGGGCTGGCACTGGCGAGCACTGTGGTGATCGTGGGCATGTTGACTGCGAGCCTGGCCGTGGCCCGGGGTCAGACTCTCAGCTCCATGGGATTGTAACCAGGACCTTGGTGAGGTGGGGATTCCGGGGGTGCTTCCCTGGGGTCACACAAGCTGTTGGGGGAACTTTCAGCAGGTTCCGGTGGCCTAAGATTTCCATGGGGTGAGTCCCCTCAAGTACTGTGGGAGGGAACAGAGGCTCCCCCTTACCCCCCTTCCCTCCACAGCTTCATCGAGGACAATAAGATTGGCTCCATCTCCAAGAACGCCCTCAGAGGACTTCGCTCACTCACACACCTGTGCGTGCCTCCCAGGCCTCACCTCGCCACCACCCCAGCCCGCCCCACCCCACCCCACCCGGCACCCCACACCTCCTCACCCGGTGACTTAGGGGATCTAGTAGTTGCTGATGGCACCTCCTCTTTCCCTCCCTCCCCCAGGAGCCTGGCCAACAACCATCTTGAGTCCCTCCCCAGGTTCCTGTTCCGAGGTCTGGAGACCCTGACTCACGTGTGAGGCTCAAGGGGCGGGGTAGGTGGTTGGGTGGGATCGGGAATGTGGGGAGCGGAGGGGGCAGCTGTGTCCATTCGGGGCCTGCACAAACACTGATGGCCGCAGTGGTTCTGACGTATTGTTCACACCACCGGACCCTGTCTGAGCCCTTGCCGGGGAGGGGGCAGGGATCATGGCCTCGGGGGCGCGGGGAGTGGGGAGAGGGTCACAGCCCTCCCGGCCTCTCGCCCCAGGGACCTCCACGGGAACCCGTTCCAGTGTGACTGCCGCGTGCTCTGGCTGCTGCAGTGGATGCCCACCGTGAACGCCAGCGTGGGCACCGGGGCCTGCGCGGGGCCCCCCGCCCTGACCCACATGCAGCTCCGCCACCTGGACCCCAGGACGTTCAAGTGCAGAGCTATAGGTGGGGGCTCTCCCAGGGGGGTGGGAGCGACAGCAGGGTTCCCGGAAGAAGGTGGGAGATTGAGGGAGCTGCAGCTGTGCCAAGGGGCTCACATTACTCCCTGTTCTGCCATTTCCTGGCTGTGAGACGCCCGCCCTGAGCCTCAGTTTCCTCGTGTGTAAAGTGGGGATAATAAACAGTCACACAGGCTTGTGTGCGCCTCAGTGATGCTCAGGCCTGGTCAGAGGGCTCCCTTGTAAGGAGTACTCTGTAATCAGTACCAACCTCGCCGTTTTGAAACTGTTTCCTATGATCATTTCGCCTTTCCATATTTTCTACTGTCTTTTGGGCCATCGGGCAGTGGGAGGTCGGCCACAGAAGTGAGGACCCCTGAGTTCTGCCCTCACAGAACCCACACACCAGTGGAAGGCAGAGATGATGACCTGGAAAGGGACAGGCCAGAAGGATCAGGACAAGGATGGGGGCAGCCCCAGAAGTGGGGAGCCCAGAGCCAGAGTCAGAAGGGCTTCCTGACGGAGTGGACATTTGAGTTCACATCTGAAAGCTGTTAATAGCAGCAGTAGCCGCAGCAGCATCTGTGTGTGAGACACGTTTTTGGTCTGTGGGACTCACGAGTGAGAGAATTTAACTTAGGGCTCATTTCTCTTAGTCATTCAACAGTCATTCACTGAGGACCACTCTGCCAGGCCTGAGAGGCAATGCCGTCCTGTACTGACCAAGATAACCCTGTGCCCTGGTCTCAGGGGTGCTGCCCTAAGGGTGGGGAGATGCTGAATATAGCATCACACAAATAGGTGTCTGTTACCCACTCTGACCAATACAGGGGACAGTGAGGGAGTATCTTACTTTCCCTGGGGCATGGACAAAATCTTCTCTGAAAAGGTGGCATTAGATCTGCATTTAATTAGGTAAAAGAAGACAGAGGGTGCCCGAGACAGGGGCACAGCATGTGCAATGGTTGTGGCCACAGACAGAGCTTGTCCTGTGTGAGGGTCAGCGGAAGGTAGGCATGACTTGACTTGGGGAGTGAACGAAGGACACAGCTGCGGGCATGGTGGCGGGGGCTGCATTC
Source organism: Scalopus aquaticus (assembly GCA_004024925.1). NCBI lineage: Eukaryota > Metazoa > Chordata > Mammalia > Eulipotyphla > Talpidae > Scalopus > Scalopus aquaticus. Next base: position 2,785 of record PVIJ01015298.1, read on the forward strand.
TGCAGTTTTGAGAGCCCCAGAGAGGGACCCAGACTTTATCTTGAGAACTGAGGAGAGCAAGGGAAGGTGTAAAGCAGGGCGGGAGATGATTTGATGGTGATTCTTAAAAGATCCCTTTGGGTGGGCACCCTCTGGCTCCGTTCACTGCATGAGGCGTGGTAACCTGCAGGCAGCACCAGCTCCATCGCCGCCAGCTGGGCAACCTCGTGACCGTGGAAGCTAAGTGGCTGAAAATCCCATGAATTAAAGCAGGGGGTCTGCGGTGAGCGGTCCTGGCACCTGGAGCAGCCCTCGGCATCCCCCTGGTCTTCGTGGTTGAAGTTGGGGCACATCTACATGCCAGTTATGGGGAGTGGGGAGAGCCCGAGCCCTGGATGAACTGTTTTCAGGCAGGCGAGACGAGCATGGGAACTTGACAGAACGTGGCCACACCTAACGCGGCTGGGGGCAGTCACGGAGGGGGCGCTGAGACCCTGTGGCTTCCGGCTGGGCAGCTGTGTGCCCGGACCCTATCCTAGCACATGGGGGTGCAAGGGCGGGTTCCATCGGACAGCTGGCCACCAGCTCGTCTTGCTTCCTGTCTGTAAAGTGGGTGTAGCCATGAGCATGCCTTAGGCGTGGTACGGAATTGAATGAATCAGTAAATATGCTGTTTCCAAGCAATTGCTTAATGACACAGCTTAGAAAATCAAGCATGAACATGTGGTTAGGAGGGAGTGCACCAACAGATAAAGATTGCACTCTGCCCCCCAAGAAGAACACCATGATGGTCCCCGTTTCAGAGCTGTGCAAACCGAGGCTCAGTGATGAGGACCCTGGGGTCCCCGGGCCTGGCTGACTCTCTCCTGCCACCCCCAGAGCTGTCCTGGTTCCAGACCATCGGGGAGTCTGCGCTGGGCGTGGAGACTTTCTCCTACCAGGGGGAGCCCCACATGGTCCTGGCACAGCCCTTCGCCGGCCGCTGCCTGATCTTGGCCTGGGACTACAGCCTGCAACGCTTCCGGCCCGAGGAAGAGCTGTCCGGTGAGCTCCTGAGCCCGTCCTGTCCTCCCTCCTGCCCCCAGGAGCCTTCCCGGCGCCTGACCTGCTGCCCGCTCCTCCCCAGCGCCCTCTGTGGTGTCCTGCAAGCCGCTGGTGCTGGGCCCACGCCTCTTCGTGCTGGTCGCCCGCCTCTGGGGGGGCACGCAGCTGTGGGCCCGGCCCCGCCCCGGCCTGCGCCTGGCCCCCATGCAGGCCCTGGCCCCCAGGCGGCTGCTGCGGCCCAACGACGCCGAGGTCCTGTGGCTGGATGAGCAGCCCTGCTTCGTCGTGGCTGATGCCTCCAAGGCGGGCAGCACCACCCTGCTGTGCCGCGAGGGGCCTGGCTTCTACCCGCGCCAGAGCCTGCGCGCCTGGCACCGGGACACGGACGCCGAGGCCCTGGAACTGGACGGCCGGCCCCACCTGCTGCTGGCCTCCGCCTCCCAGCGGCCGGTTCTCTTCCACTGGTTTGGGGGCCGCTTCGAGAGACGCACGGACATCCCGGAAGCTGAGGATGTCTACGCCACACGCCACTTCCAGGCTGGTGGGGACGTGTTCCTGTGCCTGACCCGCTACATCGGGGACTCCATGGTGAGTCGGGACTGACCTGTAGCTGATGTCCCCTCCCCGCCCCCCGCACGCAGTGTCCTGAGGGCGCTGTGGAGGGGTGGGCAGCAGGGCCAGGCCAGGCGCCGGGCAGGCTCCTGGGGGCAGGAGGGAGGACAGGACGGGCTCAGGCCTGGCTTTTCGGGATGACCGCCCAGTGTGCGTCCAGCTGTCCCCACTCACCCACCTGCACACGCCCTCTCCACTCTACCTGGTCTCCCAGGCTGACCTCCAACCTCTGACCCCACCCAATGTGCTGGTCCTTGAACTCTGACCCACCCAACACTAACTCCAAGACTGACCCCTCCAGGCTGGCTCACCCTTAACTACTCCCCATACCACAACACTGAAGCTGGCCCCAATATTCCACCCACAAATTCAGACACTTTAACTCCACAAGCCAAGACTTCTATTTAACCACGACCCCAAGGCTGCTGGTCCACCCCCTCCAGCACTCTTTCTGGGGTGAGGTGTGGGGCTCTGAGGCTAGAAGGCACTGTGGGGTGGCAGTGTGGGGGCAGAGGCCCCAGCTGCTGTGATGTCCAGGAGAGACGTGGCCGCAGCGGCTCAGAGGAGGTGGGGGGAGCCAACGCCATCACAGGGCAGAGCAGACTCGCAGCCAGTGATTCTGTGCGGGTGTGAAGGGGACAGAAGGGTCGAGAAGAGACGGAAACTGCAGGAGCTAGAGGGCTCTGTTTCCCGGCTGTCTCAAGTCCCCCGAAGCCTAGAGAAGGGTGGAGGGCCTGGCCCCACCCCCCGGGCCTAACCAGCGGCGCGCTTTGCAGGTCATGCGCTGGGATGGCTCCATGTTCCGCCTGCTGCAGCGGCTCCCCTCCCGTGGGGCCCACGTCTTCCAGCCGCTGCTCATTGCCAGGGACCAGCTGGCCATTCTGGGCAGCGACTTCGCCTTCAGCCGTGTCTTCCGCCTTGAGCCTGACAAGGGGCTCCTGGAGCCCCTGCAGGAGCTGGGGCCCCCCGCCTTGGTGGCTCCGCGAGCCTTTGCCCACCTCACCACGGCTGGCAGGCGCTTCCTCTTTGCTGCTTGTTTCAAGGGGCCCACACAGATCTACCAGCATCACGAGTTAGACCTCAGTGCCTGAGGCGGAGGGACCCTGGATGTGGCTGGTGGGAGGCAGGCTTCTGGGGCCTCTGGACCCCCCTTTTACTGGCCTCGTGGCTCTCTTGGAGGTGACGACTGGTCCTTTGAGAGACTGATTGCAGGTCAAGTTCAAGGCAAGAGCTAGCTGCCCTTCTTGTCTTAATGCCTTGGCAGACGCCCCCACCAAGGGCGACCTGGGGCCCAGGCCAGGACACTGCACAGAGCCCGAATACAGAAGTCAGGGTGAGGGTACTGTGCAGAACCCCATGAGATCCGGAAGTGCCCCCACTGCCCCCCACCCCACCCCCAGTTCTGCTCCCGGTGAAAATACAGAGGAGATAGCATCCTCTCTCCCCTGCACTCAGACCCGCCAATCGCATTCAGTGCCCGCCCTCGTGACGTCACCTGTTGCTGAGCGGTTTCCCCGCTGGGCTTGCGACTTCTGCTACTTGTGCGCATGCCCGCTGCCTAGACCCGAGCCCCGCGTGTCGTCCTCTTGCAAATGTGCAGAGAGTAGGTGGGCAACCCGGAGGTGTTCCAGGGATCCCTGGTTACCTTCCACGAGGGTGGCAGGGACGAGGACAGAAAGCGTGTGAGCTCAATAAACTCACCGTTCACCTGCCCCCATCCGTTTTTTGTGAGCTCATTGGGAGGGGTGCCTTGTGGGAGGGGGCAGGGAGCCCCAGGAGCTATATCAGGGAGGCAGGGGATGTATTTTAGTTGTTCGTAGTGAACAGGGTCTCTAAGGTGTGGACTTATGATTATCAGGATCCTGTGGGATGTTGGAGACAAAGGCATTAAGGAATAGGTCATGGGTTTATTGTGGGTCTTCTTGGGGTCACGTCTCGGCACAGTAGGAATTATCTTGAAGGGCTTTAGGCGTTTTATGGAGCGGCTCATGGAGATATTTTGGAGATCTTACTGGACATAAGGGAGTCTCAAGGCTCGGAGGTTCTCATACCACGTGACCATCGTATATCATGGGGAGTTACCTAACCGCCTATGGGAAGTTTGGGCATTAGGAAGAGTCTTCTCTGATAAAGTGGTATCTTGGGGTAACTGGTAGTATGTGGGGTGTTCTGTAACCAGACGCTATCTGGATACTCATGCTAGGATGATCCCACATCCTAGTTTTCCTGGGGTGACCCCAGGGTTGTTCTGCTTAGGGCTCCCTGGCACCCTCAAAAGAGCAAAGCTGCCCTTGCCGTCCACCAAGTGACCAGAGAACAGGCCTGGGGCTTTTCCAACCGGAACTCAGCTGCCAGCTTCCGTACCAGCCCCCTGTTTCGCGTCCACCTTCTGCTGCCCCCCACGCCCACCCCAGTGCCCACATAGGGAGTCTTGAGGCTTGTTTCGGCAGGAGGCAAGGCCATTTTAGATAAAAAATTGAACAAAGAGAACCCTCTTCAACGAGAGGCAGGCAAGGTCCTGGCGAGGCAGTGTGCAGAGAGGAGGGAGAACTCCATCCGGGGTTCCGCGCCGCAGCCAGGACGCGGGGAGGAAGCCAGTGCTCTTATCGGCCTCAGCAGTTATTGGCAGAGCCTAGGAGAGGTGATGGAATCAGCTTGTGAGAGTGGGTGAGTTCTTCCCAGAATTCTGGCGCGCGCACATGCACACGCACACACGCGCGCGCACACACACACACACACACACACACACACACACACACCCATCTGGGCTCCCTGCACCCTGACTCTGTTCCTGTCTTACCTGAAGTCATGAGCGGCGGGGTTTCCCCTGAGCGGTGGCTGGGGAAATAAAGCAGTGATGTCTGTGTCGGTCCCCGTTTGCCCTCTCCCCAAGGCTAGAGGATTCTGAGCCTGTCCTGACGGGCTCAGGGCAGCCCTTTCCATCCTGGGGCTGCACTATCCCAGTTCGACAGTATCTCAGGAGCCAGAGCTCTCTGAGCACTGTCAGCTCTGAAGACTAAACCCGGGCCCCGCAGTGGCAGAGCCTGGGGCCTCTCCTCCTTCTGGGGTTGTACTCTCACTCTGAAAGGGGAGCAGACATGTGCGGAACATCTCACCTGGGCTGCTGGCTGAACTTGCATTTGCATTTCCCACCTGTTGGGGGATAAGGGGGAGGTCAGGAGAGGGGACCCCAGCCCAGCCGAGCCCGCCCCCTCGGCCCGGCCACTCACTCAGGAGGACGATGATGCCCGTGGCACACAGGACCGCCGCGCAGATGAGCCCGCCGACCCGGAGCCTGTGCCAGTCTAGGAGAGAGCCGGAGGGCCCTCAGCGCCAACTGTGCCCGCTCGCCCGTCCCCTTGGCTGGCAGGGGCTGGGCGTGTGTGCTGGGCAGGCGCTGGGGGCACAGCCACGGGGACAAGAGACAAACCCCAGGTCTCCTGAGCCACGTGCTCGTTTACACAAGGATAAGAGACTGGTCAGGTGGAGATAAACAATCTGAGAACAAACAGGGTCGGGACAGTGTGGGAGGGAGCTCTGGAGGGATGATGGTCAAGCGGCCTCTCAGAGGGGCTGCCCCCCCTCACGGGCCTGGGGGGAGGGGCGGGGTCCTGGGGAAGGACGCTCCAGGCAGAGACCACAAGGCACGAAGGTCTGGGGCCCGAGAGTCCCTGCTGGGGCAGGGAGGTCCTGTGGCCTGGGCACTGCCAGTGCCTGGAGCAAGGGGGAGGGCCACGGGCACGGGCCTTCTCCCAGCAGCTGATCTGAACCGCAGCAGCAGTGGCAGGTCACTCGTCCTCCTTCCTGTGTGTCTCCTGTGCTGGCCTAGAACCTTCCCAAGCGCCAGGCTGCACCTCCCAGTCCTTTTGTTCACACTGACTATTCAAAGCCCAGACCAACCCCTTGCTATGGGTGCCCCTGTTTTGCCCCTATCGGACTCACCCAATCCTGAAACCCTCAGCACAAAATGATTTAGGATGAGGGGAGAAGGGAGGAAGGCAAAGGGAGGAGAACCAGCTCTCACCATAGTAGAAAGGACTGTTTTTATCTGCAAGAAAGGAAAAAAACATGATCCGGGGTCCCAGGGGGAGGTTTGGGGGTGGGGCTGGCAGAGGAGTCAGGTCTCACCTTCTGGGTCGTTGGCGTCCAGGGGTGTCAGGCCTGGTGGGGAGAATTGGGGGAGGGTGGTCTCAGCAAAGGGGTGGGCAGGGCCACTAGCCTCGGGGTCCACGGATGGGGCCCTGTGACTCGCTTTCAGCCCACACCTTTAAGTCACCAGCGATTAGTTGCCCGAAATAGGTTTAATCTGAGTGGCTTTGGGCCAGCGTTTGGCCTGCTGTTTTCAGACCCCTGGTTAGAACAGGCCCCTGCAGGAGCCCAGCATGGGGGCGGCGAGATGACAGATGGCATCAGCGTCCAGCCCGCCTCGCCCTCATCTCTGGCATTGCTCACCCTCCCTGTGAAGGCGAGGTCCCGACTACAAACATCGCATACTTTCTTTTAAAATGCAGTTCTCCGTCACTGCCCTGAACGGAATGCCATCTTAGCCCGAGGTGGTGCATAAAAACCGAGGACGAGGGGTAAAATCTGGCGGAAGCCTTAACTCTGGCCCATGCTCTGTAAAGGGAGATTACTAATTTTTTATTACATGGAAAGCGCAAGCACACCGTGTGTCTGCTATCCCAGGCACCGTGCCGAGTGCCCTTCAAACACGAACTCAAACCATCCTCACGATCTCTCCACAAGTAGGTGCCATTGGGTCCTCATTTACAGACGGGGAAACTGAGGCATGTGGTTTCCCTAACTTGCTACATAACTGTCCATGTCCCCGTTCCTCGCCTCAGAAAGGGTTGGGGTGCATCAGGCACAGTGCCTCGGGGCTGAGCCTTCTTGATGTCCTCAAGGCAACATCAAGATAGGACCCTCTAGCTTTGTGGCCTCTGCAGTAAGAGGCCTCCTCTTTGCATGTCCCCTGAAATCACCAGCAAGACCCTTTGTAAGTGCAGGGGATGCCCCCTGACAGTCACCACCCCCCACCCTGGGGAGGCAGAGCAGGAGAGAGACGCTCAAGGCTTGGTCATGCCGCTGGGGGTTCCACCGGGGGTTCCAGGGAAGGCAGTTTGGGGATAAGTGCTTACCTGCCAGGAGTACCACCAGATGCAGAGCCACAGCGGCGTGCATGTTGGAGCGACGGCCTGGAGGGTCAAGGGAAGCAGCCAGGTTTAGCGAGGCCCCCAGGACAACGCGGCCAGTGTCCCTGGTGCTCGGTTTCCTCCTCCTCCTCGCTCCCCACCCCGTGTTGCGGCTGGCCCCAGGGCAGAAAGCTGGCATCCTAACACACTGGGCTGGGCAGGAAGGAGCCCCAGAGTGAAGTGGGGGCGGGGTGCGCACAGACCTGCTGAGGGAGACTCAGCTTGGGGTGTTAAGTGAACCCCCTGGCAACCAGATGAGGGAGACGCTGCCCCTTGTTACCCCCATCTTACAGACAGGGAAACTGAGGCTCTGAGAGGTGAAAGGAGGTGCCCGGGTCACCTTGCCAGGAGGTGGTATTTACATCGGGCCTGGCTCTGCTTGGCTGTTCCCAACTCAGGACTCTCAGGGCCCCGGGGTGTTTTGGAAGGGGGTGGTGGGAGCCAGCTGGCGGAGGCCCGGGTTCCTGGGAGTGTCTCCCATGGACAGCTCGGAGCCTGCCTGCCCGG
>PVIJ01015298.1:10218-37122 GCA_004024925.1 Scalopus aquaticus
TACCCCCACCCCAGCTCCTGACCCCAACCCAACCCCAGCCCCTACTAAGCTCCTCCGAGGCCGGCCCAGCATAAAACACCCTCTCCAAGCCCCTTGCTCCTCAGCTGGCAGTCCAGGCCCCACCCCCCAGGGTGGCCGCACCAAGCCCCCTGGCCTCTGTGAGCCCCTGCCTGTCCCTACTCTGGCCCCAGCGCCACCGGCAGGGTGTCCGGCATCGGCACAGCAAGACCGACAGCGCTCGTGCTGCCTGCGTGCTGGGCGCCCCGCGTGACCTTGCCAGATTTTCACTCATCTCAACCCGACAGCCCCGGGGTCACCTGCTATAGCTCCCATTTCACTGATGGCAAATGCTGTGCCCTCGAGCCTGCTGTGCCCTGCAGTCTCCCACCTCCAGCCGGAGAGGGTGCCCGTCTCTCCAGGTGCTCCAGTGCCCGTCTCTCTCCGTGCCCTCCTTGTAACCCCCGGTTTTTTCCTGCTTCCTGCATGTTTTTACTCCCTCCCCCCATTCTCCTGGGGCACACCCCAGGTCCTGGGCTGGACATGCTTTTCTTGCGGAAAGAGGGCCTTTAGCTTGGGGAACATTGCTAACATGGTTAGGACCCCACAGAGTTTTGGGGAGAGCAGGAGTGTGGGCAGGACAGGCCTGTGGCCCTAGGTTCTCCTAGAAGGACCCCCGTGGCCTGAAGCCACCTCCCGAGGCCTTGTCACTCTTGAGGTGACAAGTCACAGGAGGCAGTGCCTGTTGAGTGTTTGCCCCCGGCCGGCCTGTTCGCGGCTCTCTTGCCCATTTACCCACAGAAACCTCCAGCCTGAGGAAGCAGGCCCTGTGATTAGCCACGTTGCTGCCGCAACCCTGTACCCCTGGACCCAGAGTCCCCGCTCTTATGCCTTCTCCATGGGCTCCTCCAAACCCGCAGGCCAGTGAGCCCCCCTCCGCTGCACCCCATCCCCGGCCTCCCCAGACAGGCCTCAGCCTGACATTCCCAGCCCGGCCCCACTGAGGTTGGGGGAGCTGAAGCCTGGCTTCTGGCCCCCGCGCCGCTCAGCACCCGCTCCGGGCTGCTCCTGCGCCGCCCACCCACAGGCCCGGGGGGGCGGTAGCTGCGGTGGGTTTCTCCCCAGCTTGCCTGCTCCTCCGGCTCTCAGGCCCCAACGCTGCCCGAAGGCTGGTTCCACTGCCCACCCTCTGCCCCTCTCCCTGAGGCCTAACAAACTCCCCCATTTTACAGCTTCCGCAGGAAGCAGCTGTCCCTCCCCCACACCCAGGTTCCAGCACCCACACATACCCACTCCCTCGCCACCCTGGGTCTACCCAGCCACTGCCCCTCATCCACGCTGATGCCCCCAGGCCCCCAGGAATACCCCCTGTGCACCTCTTCCCGCCCTGATGCCCCCAACCCAGATGCTCTGGCCTACTAGGATACCCCCTGTCTAATCAAGTCTCATTTGGGGTGTTTAACCCCACCTCAGCTATCTCACTGAGCCCCCTGAGAGGAGAATTAATGGGGGAGAATAACATTGGGGACTTTCTTTCAACTCCTGTCCCCCTAAAATAAACCTTGAAGGAGAAAGTTTCCAGGGTCCTTCACAGCAGAGCTGCTCTGTGGCAGGGGCGGTGTGGGAACGAGCAGAGATATTTTGAGGGCAGAACCAAGAGGGGGGCGCAGGGACGGGGCCCCAACCCTCACCTGTGAGGCTCACCAGGCTGCCAGGAGGTTGCCGAGAGAGACTGGGCTCGCCTGCCTTTATCCCCCGCCACGCCCTAGGCAAACCTGGGCAGGTAGAGAGCAAACCTCCCGCTCCTTGCTCCTCGGGCTCTTTCCCCAGCTCCTGCTCTTAAAGAGACAGCTGCCACCCCATGCCCTCCCCAACACTCATGGCAGGGAGACCCCGGGGTCTCCGAGGTCACAGCTGTCTCAGGTGGGGTGGGGGGAGAGGTGAGCGAGCTGGTCCTCACCCCTGACGTTGGGGGTGAGGCCTTTCTCCAACCTCCTGCCTCTCAGAACAGGACCAGGAAGGAGGAAATTTCAGGGTCCTTAAGAGCAGGGCTTCTGTCTGGTGGGGCGGTGGGGACGGTGATGCCCCGGTCGTCTGGCGTCTGGTGTCTTCACTGGGGCTGTGTCCAGCTTGGAGAAGATGTGGGTGGTTATGGGAGGTCAGAGTGAAGCCGGTGTAGGCTGTCGCCCTTCAACCACCACAGGTTCTTGTCCAACGAAGCCGTAAAAAGGAATTCGCAGACATTTTAGATAAGTAAGCAGAGAGAAACAAGCTTTATTTAGCAGAGTAAAAAAAGTAAGAGTAAAACGAGTTTATTTAGGGGCCTCCCTGGTGGCTCAGCGGTTGGGCGCTGCGCTGTGGAGCTGTCAGCGGCGGCGATGCGAGTTCGACGCCCGGCCGGGGAGCTTCCCACATGGCGCGGCAGACCCCTCCTGCCTCGCCCGCTGCTCCCCTCACCAGTGTGTTTCTGATCTGCCTGTTCTGCTCCCCGCTCTGTCTCTGGTGGATCCTCCTGCCGCCCCACACCTCTGGCCTGTGCCCCAGCTTGTATGTATGGATAGATAAATCTTTAAAAAAAAAAAAAAAAAGCAAGTTTATTTAGAGGAAGAAAGTAAGGACTCCCAAGTACGCTGTGCTTGGGAGGGGCAAGGAAGCTGCTGTGGGCCTGTGTCTAGGGGGATTTGAACCTTTTTTTCTCTGTTCTAAAATCTCATCATATTCTGCTTTGTGATTGGCCTCCTCCTAGCGGCTGTACTCCTGCGGGCAGATGTACCCCTTTTCCCACCTCTTAGAGTTTTTCTTTAAGGTCTGCCGATACTTACTGTCCTGATTAAACTTTACCCTTGAAATTATCTGTCCCCATTAGCTTCCCTGGACCTTTGACCTGTCTCTGGAATATGTCTGGTTGGCATTTATAATTTACTGCCCTTGTCTTTTGGAGTATACTTTGGTTAGCACCTAGAACTTACTGCCCTTATCTCTGTCTCTGACTGCCCCTGCCTGACTGTCCCTGAAGCTGCCTGATTAACCCTAACTTGCCCTGGACGCAAGAGGCCCCTTCCAAGCCTCTGCTGCTGGTGCCTTGAGGGTCAGCAGAAGATGCTGAGGGGACCACAGCAGGAGGTGGGGGCTGAGGGGGGCCAGGAGTAGGGGCGTGATGGGGGGGCCCGTTGGGCCATAGACATGACACCTATAGCGCCCAAGGAGACTGGAAACAAACTGACTCCCGAGCCCTAGGGCAGGCCTTCCAGCCTGGGCTCTCCCCAGGGGTGCTGGGAGCCAGATGCCTGGGCAGGGGGTGTTTCTGTGGGAGCTGCTTCCCACCCCATAAGCCTGGGCCCTGTGCAGGCCTCCTCCCCTTCCCTCCCCCCCACCTGCCCCTCCTTGCCGAGGCATTCCTTCCGGCTGGGGTCTGTACAGGCCCCCACATGGTCCTCGTTGGGGTGCCCCCTTCCCCCAATTCCGCCTTTTTACACAGAGGGACTTTTGTCCGGGGGCTGGATGGAGAACAAGGCGCCTTTGAGTGGCTGGCGGAGGATTGGGGTCACGAGGAGGGGCAGGGCCAGGAAAGGGGCGTCTCTGCGCTGGCCACCAGCTGGGCTCCAGGCGACCCCCAGCACCAGCATGGGGGGTGGGAGAGCAGCCCACAGGAGCCCCGCCAGGAAAGGGTGTGCAGTGCTGGACAGGGAAAAGGGGTTTCGAGGTCAAGGCTTGGCTGGGTACTGTCTGCTGGGGGTAGGAAGAAAGGACCCCCCCACTTCTCCGCAGGGAGGGATAAGGTGGCAAGGAATGCTTGCCCGGCCACAGGCTTTCTTTATGTGATTCCCTTGGGCAATACTTTCTCAGTCCCAGGCCGTAGAGGAGGACAAGTCCCCCTCCTCGCACCCCCATTAAGAAGGGGCTTGTCCCTGCAAGGAGTGGAAGGGGCATCCAGGGTAGAGCGCTGCCAAAACTGGAAGTTCAGGGAGAGACAGAAACAGAGGAGAGGCCTGGAGGTGGGTGCGGGGGAGAGGCTCCCAGTCCACCTAAGGAGGGGGTGGTCTCTGAGTCTGGACAGATAGCATCACTTGCCCGAATATTTTAAGATTTCTCTGCCAGGGAAGACCCCTTCATGGTCTCAGGAGTAGAGTGGTGTCGCCGTCTGCTGGTAAGCTCCGGAACTGCAGGTGTCAGGGTCCTGGTCTATACATGGGGTGAGTTCCCTGTTGTGTTGTGGGGGGGCTTAGTTCTTCCCTTGTTCAGCAAACTTCCATGGCAAAGGGCCAGGCGTAGGAGCTCAGGGGGACAATTCCCCCACCCCTTTCTGGATTCTTCTTGGGCTGGTTGAGCAAACAAATTGATATCTGACAGATTCTTAGGAGAAAAAGTTTCACGACACACATGGAGAACTGACCCGGACAGAAATCCTAATGTAAACGGGACAGACGGGAGCATCTGTTCTTGAACTAATCAATGGGAGGGGGGGTCAAGGAGAGAGGAGGGGTGTCACATGGCTGGGAGAGAATGACTCATGCGACAAAACCAGACGTTCCAGATGTTTGCCCTGCCTTAAGTTGATTCTTCTGATGAAAAGGATGTCCCTAAGTCTGAGGGCTCTTCATTCCTCAGGGTAATAGTCGCAGCTCCGTTGGAAGCCAGTCAGGCCTCAGTTGGCCTTGGCTTCATGTGCCAAGGGGACACATAGCGGAAAAAGCATGCTCTGAGCACCTCCAGGGGCCTGTCCCTCCCATGCCCGGCAGGGCAGGTACATGATCAAAGGGCTCAGGAGCCACTGGGTATGTCATCCTGCATGGAAGCTGCCACCAAAACCTCGAACGAGCTCATGTAGCCCAAAAGAGCACCTCCCAGAGAGCTTTGCTGCGGAGAAAAGGCTGGACATACAGATGGGCGCTGCCATTTTTTTTGTTTTAAAGATGACAGTATATTTTTTAAAGATTTATTTATTTATGCATACAAGAGCTGGGGTGTAGGCCAGAGATGTGGGGGGGGGTGAGAGGATTCACAGAGACAGAGTGGGGAGCAGAACAGGCAGATCCACTGAAGTACACTGCTGAGGGGAGCAGCGGGCGAGGCAGGAGAGGTCTGCTGCGCCATGTGGGTCAGCTCCCTGGCCAAGTATCAAACACATGCTGCAGTGGCTGGTGATAGCTTGGATAGGGTTGGACCGGAATTTCCACGCCCAAGTGTGTGATGGACCGGGGCTGGGGCTTGTGCCAGGAGAGGAAGGAGCTCAGTGTGTACACCGACTCTGGCGGATGTTGCAAGGGCTGGAGTGTATGCAGCCTCTGTGATCCCATGAGGAACCCCCGAACCTCTTGAGGATGAGTTTCCCTGGCCAATTTGACTGCAGTCATGTTTAAAGCATGCCCACTTATTTATAAATATTTTTTATTTAGATATATACATATAAATATGTATGCATTTATTACAGTCTCTATATGTATGTATTAAATCACACACAAAAATCAAACAATTAAAATATCAAAATATGTGTTGTTTTATAAATATTCATATTTGTATATTTTACACATATACATATACATATTTATGTATTTATTTTATTTAGAATGCATACTTACATGTATGATATTTTGCATGCAGTTAATATTTTACATATAAATATGCTATACATATTTGTTATGTAGGCAACAAAGTCTTTTGAAACGTTTCCCCTTCGTTTTACTTTTGAAGTCATTTGTCCTTGAAGAACAGGCCCAAACTGTGATTGGCTGTGATTTTTCAGTATTCTGGGAATTCTTGCAAAATGACAACCCCAAGCCTACAGAGAGTGTCAGAACATCTGAAGTTTTCGGAAACCCTGAATTAAAATACAAAATCTGGGCCACAGGGAATTGTCACCAATTCAAGTTTTATTAATTTTGGTATCATTTTATTCTTCGCCCTGTCTGTGTGGAAACACAGCCCTGGCAAATTACAGTCCCTAGAAGATCCCGTCTGGGGCCTGGGGGCTGGAGGCACCCCCTCCCAGGAGAGGGGATCTGGGGGAACCAGGACACCGGCTTCACAGGTTGAGGCTGGGGAGGCGAGATCTCAGGGAAGCAGCAGGGGGTGGGGGTGGGGCAAGGGCAGGAGCTGGCGGTGGTGGCTGTCACCTTGGAGCCTGTGGCCGTGGCCTGGCACTGCCCGCCTGGCCCCCAGGGCCCCATGAGGGGCCACACAGAGGGGTCAGGGTCTCCAGCCCTCACATCTGCTCTTTGCACGTCGGTAAACACATTTCCTGAGCATGCAGGGCCAGATGACATGTGTCCAGGGGCTGGCTCAGGCCCTGTGCCCACCAGCTGGAGCCCCTCATTTTAGGCACTAGGTAAAGTGGGGGGGGGTTCAGGCCCCCCCCTCACCCCTGGTCATGCTGCTCCATCCACCTCAGCATCCAGGCTTGCTTCTGCCGCAGGGCCTTTGCAACGGCCGTTCCCCCTGCCAGGGATTCTTTGCCCACCCAGCACGCAGCTCCTCTTAGACCTTCCAGTCCTGGCTCGAGGGCGCCTGCGCACGTGGCCTCCTGACTGCCCTATTTAAAGCCACCTGTGTCCTCTGGCCTCGCCATGTTCTCCCGATTTATGTGTCTTCAAAGGCTCTTCTTATGTTCAAAGAAAGCTTCTCTTTGCTTTTTTAGTTCCGGGCCTCTCCTGCTCGCAAGACCATTGACCGTCTGGCCCGGGGAATTTCTTCGGAATTGGAGCAAAGGCCTGTCACGAGGTATCGGCTAAATAATAAGGGGGTGAGGCCTTACAGGAGTGGGGTGGGGTGGTGAAGGCAGCTGCTAATGGGGGACAGGAGGACCCCGTATGCTGACAGTTTTCTCATTACTGGGGGCGCGGCAGGCCGAGAGGGCAAGTTCCTTAGCAGGAGCTGCATGCCAGGGACGGCCCCCGCAGCCTCCTCCCGGCCTGCCTTGGTCCCCAAGACAAGGCTCTCAAACCGGCAGCGCAGGGCCCACCCCGCCGCTCTCCATGTTCCTCTGCGCCACACATGCTGCAGCTTTAAACATGGCGGGGTTTCCACAAGAACTAGCTGCACTTCCAGCCTCTTGGGAGAGACCTGGCCTCGCCGGCCCCATCCCTCTTGAGAAGCAGCTGCTGGGGGGGCAGGTCTGTGTCTCTGGGTTGACCCAGGTCCTCTTCCCTGGTTTGAAGCTCTGTGGGAGGGAGAGTGGGAGACGGGGATCCTCCGTGGCCCGTGTGCATGACAGCACAGGCCGGGACAGGTGCTCTGGGGACAGGCCCCCCATTTATGCTGGAAGGATTCCCAGGGCAACAGCCTCAGTTAGCCACTGGCCAGGGCTGTTTTTTTTTTCTTTTTAAAGTTTTATTTATGCATACAAGAGCTGGGGTGTAGGCCAGAGGTGTGGGGGGCGAGAGGATTCACCAGAGACAGAGTGGGGAGCAGAACAGGCAGATCTGCTGAAATACACTGCTGAGGGGAGCAGCAGGGGAGGCAGGAGAGGTCTGCTGCGCAGTGATAGCTTCAAAGTGCTTCATTTAGGTGAGAGCTTCATAGTGCTGAGAGACTTAACCCCTTGCACTACCAGAGAGACCCTGGCTAGGCTGGGGTGTGTGTGTGTGTGTGTGTGTGTGTGTGACTCCCTCTCAGCAAGGTTTGGGCAGGCCAACGACAGAGAAGACCAAGCCTTTCAAAATGTCTGCATAAAGAGGGTCAGGAGAGGCTTTATGAGATGCAAGAAACTCAGGGCCAAAAAGAAGAGCTCAGATGCAGACGAGAGAGACTCCTGAGAATCGGTGCATCCCGAGAAGGGGAGGTGGGTTCGTGCTATTGTTTGCATAGCTTTTCTGCACTGGAAAAAGTACAGAATAAAAGTTTGGGGAAAAGTAGTTAAAAAGCTCAAACTGAAGTCAACACAAAATGATAAATCACGAGATAAAAGAGCAAAAGCACAAGAGTGGAGAGGCAAGTCCGTGCAGAATTGGAACATCTATAAGTTAAGTAAACAGAATTGGGTTGCGCTCAGGGAATTATGCATGCGTGTAGAATATATAATATATATCCTTTTAGAGAAAAACCGTGGTCTTTGTTGCTCTGCCCGCCATGTCCTCCCTCTCCCAGGGGCTCACTGTTCCCATGTGGGTGGCCAGCTCTGCCCTCCCCAGTGGTGGGGGCCTTGCCCTCCGCCCTGTCCAGCCCAGTGCAGCCCCGAGGGGCCCTGGCTCTAGGCTGGCGCAGGCCTGGCAGCTCCTGCCTGGCTGCAGAGGCAGGGAGATGAGTCTGCAGTTCTAGGAGCTTGGCAAGCTCGGGCCTGCCGTGCCCCTGACCCAGCAGCCGCTGGCAAACCCAGCCCGGCGCTCAGCACTCCCTCCCCCTCCCCAGTGTGGGCCCTGAAGAGGGTGGCTGCACCCCAGGAGCAGGAGCACTGGGCCACTCCCCAAGCTTGGGGGCAGGGGTAGCCCCTGCAGGGCTTCCAGGCTCTCTCCCAGCTGGGGAAACTTGCTCCAGGGGCTTGGGGGCTCCGGGTCCCCACTGCTGACCTGCAGTCTCCTAAGTGCCAAAGTTGGGATTCCAAGCCAGGTGTTCTGGCTCCACACACTGTGGAAGGGGGGTGCTGGGAAGAGGGGTGACAAAGGGCAGCAGGGTCCCAGAAACAGAGAGCAGGTTGCGAGAGTGAAGTAGACCCCCCTAGAATATTGCTCCCCCTCCATTGGCCTTCTGCCTGCCCTTCTACCCTGTCTCTGGGGCGGGCCTGGTCTCCCAGCTCCCTTCCCTCCCCCCCAGGGGGTCTGCTCACCACAGCCAGAAGGAGCTTGTGAACCTGAGTCAGCTCAGAGCCCCCTCTTTTTTTTTAAAGATTTATTTATTTATGCATACAAAAGGGAGGGGCGGGAGGGGGTGCAGTGAGAGGATTCACCAGAGACAGAGTGGGGAGCAGAACAGGAGGATCTACTGAAATACACTGCTGAGGGGAGCAGCGGGCGAGGCAGGAGAGGTCTGCTGCGCCATGTGGGAAGCTCCCTGGTCGGGGCTCGGACTCCGCTGCAGTGGCTGGCGATAGCTTCATAGTGCTGAGATCTAACCCCTCACACCACCCAGGGAGGCCCCAGAGCCCTCCCCTCTTGCACCTCACTCCTGCTCAAAGCTGAGTTCTCACCATGACCCAGAGACCACCCCAGCCCAGCCCACACCTCTCTGATCTCCCCCTCTCCCTCTCCACCCCCCTCTCTCCCTGCTCAGGCTCAGCAGCAGCACAAGGCTTCCAGCCTCCCTCAGATGCACTCAGCTCCTTTCTCCCAGGCTTTGCACAAAGGCTTTCTTGGCCACTGTCTTTAAAAACACATCTTTCACCTGGAAAATCCTCCCCTCTCCCTGGCTCTGTCCTCCCCCTTGATTTTTTTCTGCAGTGCCAGCACAATCACCTCCCAACTCATTGTGTAATTATACACGTGTGGTATCTCTCCTCCGGGACGGCAGCTCTGGGCAGAAGGAGGCTTGACTATTCCAGTCCCTGTTTCCCCAGGGACTGGCACCTAGTAGGTGCTCGGAAAATATTCGTTGAATGAAAACCACTCCTGAAAGTTACTGCATCTCAGGCCTCATAACAAATCAATCAGGGACCCCACTCCCTAAACAGGTCATCGTTTGTGGGTCACATGCCCTCCAAGTTCAAATTCTAGTCCACTTGTTTCATACTGTGTGGCCTCAGGCCTCCCTGGGCCTCAGTTTCCCCATCTGTACAATGGAGATAAGAATAGCGCTGACCCTGCAAGGCTGCCCTTTGGATTCAATGGGGTTGTTGTGTGGGATGCTGACAGCATGACTAATTCTGAAAGCTGCTTCCCTTCCTGGAAGGGGGTGGAGTGGGAAGGGCAGGCTATGTGTTTTCCAACAGCCAACAATGGAACTCTTGTAGGCAGGGGCCCTGGGGCATGGAAAACACATCCACCCCTGTGGGTTCCAGACAAAGTCTCAGGTCTCAGAGGGAGGTTTTCCAGGGCCTTTATAACCTTTGAAGATTGTCCAACAAGAAATACTGGCTTGGGGACTGTGAACCCACTGGGGTAGATCCCTATTTTATCCTTATCCCTGTAAAGAACCACTGTAAGGGAAAAGGGGACTCTCCCACCTACAGCTCCTGAGGACAGGAGCAGCCAGGTTTCAAATGATCTCTGGGTCACAATTGGTTCAGCAGGGGCCAATCAAAGGGAGCACAGGAATTTTGTACTCAACAAAGTTGGGGGAGGGGGATTTGGGTTTCTTTGGATAGTGGGAAATGTACAATTGAGGCCTGAAATTGCACTCGTTTCACCATTTTGACTTTGTAAAAGGCCACGCACCTAAAGCAATACTGAGAAACATGGGACACCCTGATCAAACCATACCTGATCTCCCTGTGAAATTTTCAGTTATGTAATCTAAAAATCTGACTAGTTTTAGTTTTAATGACAATTCCTGTCATTTGTAACCAAGACCAACTGAAATGGTTACAGAGAAATCTGTAAAAGTAGAATCACTGCATTTTCATTGGGATACAGCATATGATTGTTACTTATTTTGCATCATTTTGCTTCCTTTCGTTTCAATCCGTGCAACCTTCTGCAGAGGTCAATGAATGTTTACTTCAGCCAGGTCAAGGCTCTCTCTCACCTCCCCTCCTTGTGAATGGGACAAACTATGTCCCATTCACCTGGATAGACAGCTTTGAAATGGACCTGTTCTCCTTCCTAAATTCCACCTTGAAAAAGTGTAATGAGTTGGAGGAGCTGCAGGAGTCCACAACAGCAGACAGACAGCTGCCTAGGAGCCCAACAGGCCTCCCATCCAAGGTGCAGATGTGCCAGATGTCTGGCAGGTGCCAGGGGGAGAGCAGGTGGCACCCCCAGATATCCCTCAGGGTCCCACACTTCTGTCCAAGCAGGCAGGAGAGGCGTGCATGGTGTGGATGGAAGACTCTCAGAGGCTAAACTGCTCCCTCAGTGCTCCCCAGTCCAGAAGGTCTTCCGGGCCAAGTGGTGCCTGTGCCCCAGGGAGTCGCTGCACTGGATGGAGTCACATAGTCAGTACCCTGCCCCGCCTTGGGCTCTGTGATTCACTCTCCACTTGGCGTCCAATGAGTCCTTTAAAATCCTCAATCAGATCCTGCTCCTCCCTTGCTCAAAACTCTCCCATGGCTCCCTATTACACTCAGATAAAATCCAAACTCCTCACTGTGGTCTGAACAGCTCTGCAAATTTGCTTCCATCACTTCTCTGACCTCACCTCTTCTCACTCACCTCCCCTTCTTGCTCTGCCTTAGCTGTGCACCAGGCTCTTTTCTGCGCACCTTTCCACTGGAGATTCCCTCTGCCTGGATTCTCTTCCCTCGCTTGTGTCCTGCGGATCTCTGCTCCAGCACTCCCTGCCCCACATGTCTTACATGTAACTGCATTCTTAGGTCTCCTTCCCTGCTTTTAGTTTCCCCAGAACAAATTGTGTTACCTTATGTAATACAATTTATTTTAACTCCTGTAACACAACATAAGGTTACTGTGGTCATTGTCTTTTTCCCTTGGAGTTTTGTCTAGTTTTCAACTAAAAAAAAAAAAAAATCCCTGCCCTTGGAGAATTCCTATTCTATGAAGAGGAAAACAGACAAGAAAGAAATGATGAAAACAAAAATTGATTTAAGATGCTGGCAATTACTTAAGAGAGATTAGAGATTTTAGTAGAGGCTGGGAGGGGAGGCTGTTTGTGGGAGTGGTCAGGGAGGGCTCCTCAGAGGAGGTGACATTTTAAAAATAGCTCTTGGCAATTGTGAGTAGTGCTGTAATGAACATGGTCTGTACATATCTCCTTGAATCAGTGTTTTTGTATTCTTCAGATAAATACCCAGAAGTGGAATGACTGGATCATAGGGCATTTCTATTTTTAATGTTGGGAGAATCTCCATATTGATTTCCATAACAGCTGCACCAATTTACATCCCCACCAGTGAACAAGGATTCCCTTCTCTCCACATCCTCAGAGAGGTGCCCTCTGAGCTGAGACTGGAAGGCTAAGAGTACCTCAGCTTTCCAAGCAAGTCAAGGAACAGTGTTTCAGGGAGAGGGAACAGCCAGTGCAAAGGCTCATAAGCAGGAGTCTACCTGGTAGGTGGAGGAACAGAATAGAAGCCAGAGTGACTACAGAAGAGTGAGGCCGTGAGTGGGAGGCGATGAGGGCAGAGAAGTGACAGCATCCAGATGTGTGGGATCACACAGGTCCAGTTTTATGCCCAGTTTATAGAGTTCTGAGATGGGGGTTTTGTGACCTGATGTGGGATGTTTTTTTTCCTTCTCTCTCTCTGCCCCGCCCTCTACTTACAAGCCTCTTTCCAGCATCACAGAATAATTCACACTCAATAAATATTTAATAAGTGCTATTGATTGTATGCCCAGATCAGCTAACTCCCTCTTTCAAATCCCACAAAACTGAGCTACAGAAATGGAAGGAACACAGCTGAAAAATCTCATGTGGTTACACCAGAGGACTGAAAAACAAGATTCATGGTTCTAAAACTGGCTGATCCTCACCAATGAGTGTAACAACCTATTCAGCATAACTAAACAAACAGTACTTTTGGGGTGTGTTTGTGTGTCCAAGGTTGGTATGTTTTCATTTTCACAGTTATTAGCAAAATGCCCTGGGAAATACGGTTCCCACTCACACACCCCTCCTCCCATCAAGGATGGCTTGCCTGTAATCTCATCAACTTTTATTGTCACTCTTTTTAAAAAATACAGGAATTGGAATAGTATGTGAGGATACCAATGATTGGTCATACAACTCCAAAATAAACTTGGATTTTAAAAAATATTTTTACATCGTTGTTCATTTTTGTACAATGTTGGATTTCTCCTCTCAGGCATAGGCCCCTTAAAATTTCCACCACCAAGACAGCCGCGAACCATTACCATAGACTCTTGTGCTCTTCCCTTCCATTTTGGTCCCTCTCCTTCCCCCCACCCCATTAATGTCTCTGATTTATAGTTTGTCTGGTGGTTTTGTCTGTTTTTTCTTTCTGATTCCTTGTATGGTTTCCCTATGTTCCTCCTATAAGTGAAACCATCCGATATTTTTCTTTTTCCTTCTGACTTATTTCACTGAGTATAATCCCTTCCAGCTCCATCCATGTTGCTGGGAATGGCATGAGTTTACCTTTTTGATTGCCGAGTAGTATTCCATTATGTCTATAGACCCTGTCTTCTTTCTTTTTTTAAGATTTATTTATTTATGCATACAAGCTGGTGTATAGGCCAGAAGTGTGGGAGGGGTGAGAGGATTCACCAGAGACAGAGTGGGGAGCAGAACAGGCAGATCCACTGAAATACACTGCTGAGGGGAGCAGTGGGTGAGACAGGAGAGGTCTGCTGCACCATGTGGGAAGCTCCCTGGCCGGGGATCGAACTTGTGCTGCAGTGGCTGTTGATAGATTCATAGTGCTGAGACTTAACCCGTTGCACCACCAGGGAGGCCCTAGACTCCATCTTCTTGATCCAGTCATCTGTTTTTGGGCATTTATGTTGTTTCTGTATCTTCGCTATTGTGAATTGTGCTGCAATAAACAGGGGTGCAGGTTTCCCTTTGAATGAATTTTTTTGTGTCCTTTGGGTAGATTCTTAGGAGTGGAATTGCTGGGTCATATGTTAGTTCCATTTTTAATTTGAGGGTCCTCCACACAGCTTTCCATAGTGGCTGGACCAGATAAACTTGGGATTTTTAAATATTGCTTCTCTGCCTATGTGAGTCACAGCTAGAAAGCTGGTTTAACTTTGCAGTCATAGATTTCACTTGTTTGTCTAACCTCACTATGCCGTAAGTGCCCTGCTCCGGGTGATTTACATCTCTAATCCTCACATCCAGGTAGGTGCCTCTGACGTAGTAAGAAATGTATATTTGGCCTCTGTCCCCAGTTTCTGGTGCACAGCTCCTAAGACCCTTGGAATTTCCTGAGTGGTAGGAGTGTAGGAGAATCTTTTGTTCTAATATTTGATCCTTGAGCCTTTAAGGGGCTACACCTGTTGGGGGACAGTATGTCCTGAATGAACTCCACCCACTGATGTTTTATTGACTCCACCCTCATCTCTATGCCAAAGAGATCCCAGGTGTCGAGGACTACAATCCCATCATGCCATGGATCTGCCATGATTCTTGACTTCCTGAAGGGGGGATTTCTGGGAACGGAGGGTGGAGTTAAGCAGCCATGCTTGGTATAAAACTGAGCGTATGTGGCCCTGCATGGGATGGGGTTTGGTTTGCCTGCCGTTAGCCTGAGTCCTGAGTTCCAACTCAGACAGCATTAAGGGTAAGACATATTGACTAATTAATCTTTCTCTGTGCTCCCCCCTTCTCATTTCCCTTGTAAATAAACCTTTTTTAAAAAGATTTATTTATTTATGCATAAAAGCTGGGTGTAGGCCAGAGGTGTGGGGGGTGAGAGGATTCACCAGAGACAGAGTGGGGAGCAGAACAGGCGAACTGACTGAAACACACTGCTGAGGGGAGCAGTGGGCAAGACAGGAGAGGTCTGCTGCGCCATGTTGAAAGCTCCCTGGCTGGGGATCGAACTCGTGCTGCAGTGGCTGCGGATAACTTCATAGTGCTGAGACTTAACCCGTTGCGCCAACAGGGAGGCCCTCCAAAGTGGATTCTTTAGAGCTGACCTCGGGCTTGTTTTGTGCCTTGGAGTCACCTGTGGTCACTCCAGAACAGCCCCTGTGCCCACCTTTCCTGCGCCTGTGAATCTTGCCCCACCCCTCTTCCCTTCCAAAGCCTTTGAGGGCTCCCTCATCTTATGTCAGTGTGGGCAGGCATGGCTTTAGGGGCGTTCTGATCCCCACATGGCCCATGGAGGCTCTTGGCCAGACAAGGGGGTATCATTCCCCAGAGAATATGGCCCTGTTGTAACTACAATAATTGAATCAGCTAGGCCCTCTGCTAGCCGAGCATCAGGAGCCAGCCAAAACTGATGCAGGGGAGCAGAGCCGGCTTTTGGGGGAACAGTCAGATAGATCCGAATATGAACTAGGTTTTTACGATGTTGGAATTATTGTTCAGGTCGAAGCAATTCGTACAGGTGCTTCTTTTTAAAGGCCTAATCTTGTAGAGAAACTTGCTGAAGTATTTATAGGTTTGCACAATGTCTGGAAGTTGCTTTACAAGAAGTAAATAAATAAGGTGAGGTGTGGGGCAAATAAGATGAGGCAACCACCCCGGGGCCATGGTAGAGCAGCCTGATGGGAAAGGCGCTCCCACTATACCGCGTTCTCTACTTTTGGGTATGCTCCAAGTTCCTGTAATTAGAGTGAAAGGAAGAAAGGAAGAATTGAGGGATATTGATAGAATAAAATGTCTTCTATCCCTAGAGAAAGAAAGTCTTGGTTTCAAGTCTCAATTCCGCCCTTTATCAGCTGTGCATAAGTGTCTTTGTCCTCACGAGCCTCGGTTTTCCCAGCTATAAAATGGGGCTAAAAATGGCCAGTGTCTCTCACTCACAGGGCGCTTTATTAACGAGGTGATGGCACCATGTTCACAGAGCCCTCAGCTCTGTGCCTGGTGCGGGTAGATCTCAGTAAGCACTAGCAGTTGTTGGGATTATGATCTGGCATCTCTTGGGATTAGAAAGGGGGGCATCTCAGGTCAGGCCCCCTGAAGGTGGAAAAGGCTGCCCACTTCACTTGACGGGGAGGCAGGGGATGGCACGAGGAGACAGAGAGTCGGTCCAGGGGTGGAGTCATGACTTGCGGCCCTCAGTGGAATACAGGCTCCTTCTATCAGCTTGTACCCCCTGGATCCTGGGCAGCGAGTCTGGAAGCCCCGCCTTGCCAGGCTTTGGAATGTGGGCAGCGAGGGGGGCACTAAGGAACACAGACATGTTTCCTTGTCAATGGGTGTGGCTGTCCGGAGCGTGTGGATGAATTCCCGCCCCGCTCAGCTGTGACTCACCGTGGAAGGCGGAATCTTCCAGTGCCCGGTCGTGCCGTTTGAACCCGGGCAGTCTGCAGAGCACATCTGCAGGGTCAAGCAGCCTTTGCCGTCACTGCCCCAGCAAGGCACGGAAAGTGGCACAGCTGGGCACATGGGGATCTGTTTGGGTTCATGGTGCCTGACCCCCGGGGTCTCGCTGGAGCGTGTACCACTGCCAGGCTGGGCACTCTGCCCTGGTCACTGCACACTGGACAGGCAGCCCGTGGTCTCTGCAAGCTTTGCTCTCCCTCCCCAGGGCCATGTGGGCTCAGCAACACCTCAGGGCAGGTGTTGAAGCCGTGGCCCACAGCTCTGCCAACCCTCATAGGGTTGGGTCAAGGTTGGAGGAGACTGGAGGTGAGGCCCGGGCTGAGTCATAGGCCAAAGTTGGCTGCAGTGTGGAAAAGAGGCCGTCCCTGTGCACGAGATTGTCCCTAGTCACTCACAGGAAGGGCTGCTGTCTCGCCACCCACTGAGCTAGCAGAGAGAGTGAAAGAAGGTTTGGGAAACAGGACTGATGTCGTTTTTGGAGTCGATGGATTTGAGAGCGGAGCGGGGTCCTTGGGCTCACTCTGGGAAAGGTTTCCCCAGAGCTCCCTTCGGCGGCACGTGACAAGTTTCTCCACGAGGCAGAGACTCAGTTATACTTAAAGAACAGGGTTATTGGGACAAGGAAGTAAAGGACACTTGTGCAGACACAAGCGGGCAGAAAGAGCTGCCCCTCTGAGAGGGGGAGGTTTGCTAAGAGAGGCCTGCATGGTGCAGGTCACGGGCAGACAGGCAGGCCGCTGCCCTGCAGAGGGACAGAGCTGGTAAAGGAAAGCACCTGCACAGGCACAGGCGGGCAGGGAAATGGCTGCCCTGAATTCTTGCACGGATGGCACTGGTACAGCCTTCTTTCAGTTGGGAGGGGCTCATCTTCGAGGAAGGTTCCGGTTTGCTGGCTAACTGGAGTTAGAAAAGAGACCGGAGATTCTACAATCTCAATCTCCGTGTCTTTGCCCCAGACTGCAGTCTAGCTCCTCCCTATGCTGTGTAACTCAGGGGCTGCACCTAGGGATTGTGCTCATGGTTATGTTAACTCCTTCTACCCCCAGTTCCTTGTCTGGGTCTAACCTTGAGTTAGATAATGGAGTTTTATCTCCTTCATCAAGGACCATGTTTGTTTGATTCAGTGTTGCTTGGCATGTAATAGATGCTCAAATACCTGTAAATGTTTTTAAGTGAAGGGGCAGAGAGAACAACAGTGAGGAACTGTTCTTGTTTTTTCTTGCCCAGCATTCCATCCTCCTTTGTCTGGATTTCCTCCAGTTGCTATCCATGGACTGCAGAGGGAGTTAACCCCACCCCAGCATCAGCACATGACCCAGGCCCAGCCAATCAGAGAGCCCACGTGACTGGCTCAGGGATAGTCACATGACTCACACTGGGCCAATGAGAGGCAGCCCTGGGACTTTTGAGAGAAAGGTTCTCTTTGGCTAGTGGCATTGGCTAAGCTGGCAGTGATTGGTGTCTTCACTGTCAGGTGGGCACCTATCCAAAAATGAAGCCACTATAGAGGAAATAGAGGCCGGAAATCAAGACAGAGTCTGGACACATTGTCTGAGTACCTGGATCCAACTATACCTGAAGGCAGAGACCTTTAGCTATAAACTTTTTTCCAATTATATAAGCTATTGCCTTCAAACAAAAGCAGTCAGTTATTTCCAAGGTTTTATTCAGGATAAAAGACATAGAAAAGCAAGCAGATTGGAGCATGCATTGGTGGTGAGACCCACATGCGTTTTTTTGAAGCCAAAACTAACAACCCCATAAATAGCCCCTGGAGTGCCTCCCCCTCATCCCATGGAGGGGAAAACAGCATCACCACCACACCCCAGAAGGTGCAGGCTGTGCTAGGTGCTGTAAGTTGCTTATTTACAGATGTGTGGCCCCTTCTTTCTAGCCCTCTGACCTCTCTTAAACAGGGTTCTGAATATTAATGCTCACAAAACCCAACAGCCTCCTTTTTTCCTTAAGCTGATTTTGAGATGTGTCTCTGCTATTTTAAACCAAATGTGTTCTGACGGATATAGACAGAAAAGTGATAGAATCAGAGAATAGAAATAAAACCATGGAAACATTGGCGAGGAAATAATTTTCCCCCTGGCTCTGAGGGTTTTGGTGGAGGCTGAGTTTCCTAAAGCTTGCATGTGCCCCTACTGTGTGCTGACCTGAGCCACACCTGGTTCCCCTTCAGGAGGGGAACACTGGTCTGGTTCACCTGGACAAAAACCTTTGAGGTGACTGGGACGGGGCTCCCAGGAAAAGGGACAAAGAGCTGGGGGAGTCTCAGATGCACAGATACCTGGGAACTCAGCAGTCCTCTTCTGGGTCCTCTTACAGGCGGATGCACAAAATGCCTCAAGAGAAGATGCCTGGAAGGTGCCAGGGGGGAGCAGGTAGAGCTCCAAGATACCCCTCAGGTCCCACACTTCTGAGTGTGGAGGGGAGCAGAGCACCTATGGGTGCAAGCCCCACAGTGGCAGAATCACTCAGTGCTCCCCAGCACAGAAGGCTACCCTGGCCAAGGGGTGCCTGCCCCCCATGAAGCAGCTGCACTGGAGGGGGGTCACATAGTGCCAACCAGTGCCAAGCCAGTGTCACGCTGCCTACCTCCTGGCACCGTGGGGGCAGCTGTGGCCAGGGCAGGCTCAGCACGGGGATGGCGGGGAGCGCCCTGGGGCACACAAGTCATTTGACGTGGGGACAGTCATTCCCCACCCCAAAGCAAACTGTCGCCTGCCTTCTCCCCGCCACCTCCCCACCCACGCCCGAGCGTGGCCGCCAATGAGCGTGTGTGGAAAGAGTAGTGACTGTCTTGGAGGCCTCTTGTCCCCCTCTGAGCGTCTCTGTGTGCCCGTCCCCGTCTGGGGCTGGTCTCGCAGCCGTGCCGAGGCAGATGGAGCTCCCTGCCCGCAGGACGCGCGTGTTCAGGAGCGGAGCTGACCGTGCGCCCGGCCGGGCCTGGCGGCTGTGGGATCTGCTCGGCCTCGAGCCAAGGACGTGCGGTAGCGTAGACTGGGCAGTGGGCGCTTGGCCCCCCTCCTGGCCCGCAGCTCCCGGAGCTGGGGCGAGGTCGGGTGACCCTGCCCAGACCAGCAGCCAGGGCGCTAGGAGCTGTGAGCCAGGCCGATGAGTGTGGGCACCGGGTCTGGTCACGCTCCAACAAAGCAAGCAGATAGCCTGGCTGGCACTGCAGGCCAGCCCTCCTAGGGCCCAGGGCGGCCGCGCTGCCACGTGTCTGTCCGGGCACAGCCCCAGCACCCCAACAAGGTCTCGGGCGGGCCCCCTGTGTCAGAGGTCAGGGCCTGGGCCCGGCTCTCCCTGCCGTGCGGCCAGAGGGGCTGGAGCTCAGGTCCCCCTTGTCAAGCAGCGGGGCCATCGGGGTCACAGGAGTCCTCCTGGGGTCCCACTGGGGGCCGCAGAGGGCACCAGGCGCCCCGCAGACCAGAGGCACCGGGCCGGGGCAGGCGGCTGCCACCGAGGGCAGGACAGTGGGCCCTTCGCCTGAAAGCTCAGATGGGGCTCTGTCCATATACCCCCAGGAGGGCCCATAAGTCCTCGGACTCTTGGGGTGAGGCAGCAATCCCTCGGGCCCCCCAGGGCGGGCTCCCGCCCCCTTGGACTTCTGAGCCCAGCTCCTGTCCGAGGCTGCCGGGCCCCCCCAGGAGTCGGTCTCCATCCTCGCCTCCACCCATGGGCGGCACCGCCAGCCCCTGGGCCCCGGACACTCTGGCGGTTTGGGCAGACGAGTGCTGGCGCCCAGGGGCTGCTCATGGGCTCATCAGCCCAGCGTGGGGCGGGCCCTCTGCGGCGGGAAAGCAGAGACACCCCGGCTGCGGTAATGGGGTTCATCTGACACCCAGCTGCTTGGGACTCCACCATGCAGGCCCCCACATGCCATCTGCAATGTGGGGGGCTGCAGTGGGGTGCCGCCCAGCTTCCTGGCTCTCACACAGCTCAAGGCATATGGGGCTCAGCTCCTGGTCCCTGGGGGCCGCACATGGCCCTGTGGGGCCGCCACAGAGATCTGGGGACACACACGCAGGCCCCAGGCACAGGCGTGGCAGCCCCGAGGTACCTCCTCAAGGGCGCTGGCCCCAAGGATACTGGCGCATGAATCCAGTGTTGTTCTCAGGCCAAGCGGGGAGGGAGGGAAGGAGACGTCAGCACCAAGTGTTGGATTCAAGGTGATCTCATCACACCCCACACCCAGATCAGAGCCCCAGAGCTGTTTTCCTTAGAACTTGTGCATGCACGTGCGAACACACACACACACACACACACACACACACACACACACACACACACACACACACGACTGTCCTCTCGACCCCCAGGGCAGGGCCAGATGTTTTTGTGCAGTTCACAGCCTGTGCAGCTGTACCCAGCGCTCACAGACCCCGCTCCCTCCGGCTCACAGGCCGTGCCAGCGCCCCAGGCAAAGGTGCCCAGGGGCCTCCTCACGGGCAGCCAGTCCCCTTGGCTGCACACGGCTCCCTCTACAGCTGGGCCCACAGGGAGGGGCCAGGCGAGGCTGCCGAGGGGTCCCAGCTCTGAGAGCTGCCCTTGGCTTTGGAGCCTGCTACCCGCCCGCCAGGGAAGGGGGCGGCTGGGCCAAGCTGAGCGGCGGGGCCCCACCTCTTGCCCACTGCCCTGGGGCTCCCGTGGGGCGTTCCCAGAGGCGTTAGGGCCTCAGGCCCACACAAGCCGCTGGTGACTGTGACCTCGGCCTCTGGTGTCACTGGTTCCAGAAGCCTCCTGGGTACACAGTTCGAGGCTTGTCTGTGGCTGTGGAAGTGGCTCAGTGGCCAGAGAGGCCTGAGGGCTTGGCCTGTCCTATGACCGTCTGTCTGCCTCAGACGAGTCCGCCTGTCCATCTGTCCACCTGTCCCCCTGACCTCTCTCTCAACGCCTTCTCTGTTTGTCCCCCGTCCTGCTGTCTTTCTGTCGACCTGTGATTCCCTGTCCATCTGCCTGCTGGTCTGTCTTGCTCTCCTCCCTGCCTGTCATTCCATCCATCTGTCTGTCTGCAGTTGGATTCTCAGCCTGAGGTCCCTTTGACCATCTCTGGGGCTGCTGATTATGTGTCACCCCTTGGGGGTCCCGCTCCTGTGCCATCCTCCAGTCTCACTCTCCAGCTGTGTCCTCTTGTGGCTTTGGATGGCACCAGCCTGTCCCGGCCATGGGCCATCCCCTGCACTAGGGCCCCTGGCATTGGAGCCCCCTGCTTCTATGCCAGGAAGCAGGGGCAGGACAAAGTGACCAGGCCAGAGCCACGGCTGCCCACCCGAGAGTGTGTGCAGATGGCCTGGGCGCCCAGGTGCAGGAGGGATGGGGAGCACTGACAGCCTGGCAACGGTGCACGGGGCACCTCTGCCCACCGGGTGCCCTTCCAACCAGCGGTGCCCTGGCCTCCCTGTCCACAGCAGCAGCAGGGCTGCAGGCACTGGGCTCCAGAAAGGAGCACCGGGACAGGGCAGGGCTGGGAGAGAGGCTGGGGCTGGGGGCTGGACTTCTGGTTCCGAGAGAGGGAGGCACTGGGGGTTCTCAGTCTCGGGTCTGAGGGTGGAATGAGTAGGGGGCACCAGATCCCTGGATCTTGGAGAAGGAAAGGGCTGGGGGGGCAGCCATCTGGGGTATAAGGTCCCCACTGCCTCACAATCGTATGCACAGCCACTGGACACCTCAAAAATAACGAGGGGTAGGCGCAGTACCCCACATGCAGGATGTGGGAACCCTAGAGCTGGGGCCCTGAAGTGCTCGCTCTGCTGGCGGATGTTGAAGCTGCAGGCTGCTCTTCAGCACAGGGTCCCCTCGGCGTCCCCGGCCCTCCCTGAGGATGCGCCCCCTGCTGGCCGCTGTTGAACCGCACTGGTTGCGATTCAGGGCAGGGGCCCCTGGGCATCCCTGGCCCGCCCTGAGAATGCGCCCCCTGCTGGCCGCTGTTGAAGCTGCAGGCTGCTCTTCAGCACAGGGTCCCCTGGGCGTCCCCGGCCCTCCCTGAGGATGCGCCCCCTGCTGGCCACTGTTGAACCGCACCGGTTGCGATCCAGGGCTGGGTCCCCTGGGCATCCCTGGCCCTCCCTGAGGATGCTGGACAGTCTCTGCTGGTTCCCCACCTACCTGGACTGCCATGCCTGCCCTCCCTTTTAGGGGCTCCCACCACTGGTCACCCCCATGGTCCTCTGGATGTCCCTGCAGAGCCACAAAGCCCATTGGCCGTGGCCAGCACCAGCTGAAGGGGTGGCCTGCAGGGGAGAGCTGGTGTGTCCCTAGGGGGGCTCAGAGCCCTCAGCTGCCCCCACCTCTTCCCACCTTGTCCAGGTCAGAGCTGCGGAAACTCGCCACTGGCTCCCCGGGTCTGTCTTTCTCTTCTGTCTGCTGCTTTCTGTCTCTCTGTGATCGTCTCGCTTCCTTGCTCTGCCTCTCCTTCTCCGCCTCCCTTCCTGTGTGTTGTCGTCCCTCCCTCTCTCGGTCTCCCCGTCCCTGTCTCACCGTTTCTCGCCCCTCCCCATCGCCCCCAGTCCAGGCGTCAGGAGGCCTGAGTCACCCCCAGGGCCTGAGTACCTCAGAACCTCAGCCCTGGCCGGAGTCCCACCCCTTCCTCACCGGGGGGCAAGGGGGTCTGGTCCCAGGTGGCCACGAGTGGGGCATGAGGGGTGGGGTGTAAGGGGGCGACATGGACCAGAACT
Source organism: Scalopus aquaticus (assembly GCA_004024925.1). Taxonomy (NCBI): domain Eukaryota; kingdom Metazoa; phylum Chordata; class Mammalia; order Eulipotyphla; family Talpidae; genus Scalopus; species Scalopus aquaticus. The sequence continues at coordinate 32,901 of PVIJ01015298.1, forward strand.
TTATTTTTTTTAATGAAAAACTGCGCGTCTGCATAACTTTGAGGTGCACTGTTGCTCCCCACAGTCTGCTGCGTCACTCACCGCCCCCTTGCCGGCGTCTCTCCCCGCCCTCCCCTGCCCCTCCCCCGCCCCGCTCCCTCTGGTCGCCAGTCTAGTTCCGTAAGTTTTTGCTGTCGCCGCCGGTATATTTTTGCTCTGTTCCGCAGGTCGGTGAGGCCGCCGGGAACCTTTCCCTCTCGACGGCTTCGCGTTTCGTGGGCCGGGTCTCCGCCGCCTCTGCAGCAGCCGCCCGACACCGCGGCCTCCGCCTGTGAGGACGCATGGGCCCAGACGGGCTCCGAGAGCCGGGCCCATGTCCAGGGAACCACCTCGAACCCAAACAGCGGCAGGGCCCCTGAGGGACACCGGTCCCGGGTGCAGACCCGGGAGGCTGGGAGGGGAGACGGCTGGGTGTGTCAGGGCAGGCTCAGAAGTAGGATGGGCCGGGACCCAGGAGGGAGGATGCGGGACAGGGCAGACACCGGCAGGACGGGCAGCGCAGGGGTCTGCGGCCTGTGGGACCCAGCGGTCAGGCCTCCAGCAGCTGCAGCCCCCCCAGAGGCCGTGCCCTCGACACAGGGCCCTGGCCCATGTTCCAGCTCGGCGGGCGCGGCCAGGCTGGGGACTGAGACCACGGAGACCCCGCTCCCCCCAGGGCAGGGCTGTGTCCTCTCAGGACACCTGGGGAGGGCTGTCCCCTCAGTCCCCAAGGGCAGGGCCACCCCACAGGTCCCTAGGCCGGGCCCCTGTGCCCCCAGCCCCTAGTGCCTTCCTGCCCCCACAGTCCTGTCCCCTGGGAGCAAGTTAGTCTCGCTCCAAGTCACTTGGTTCTGCAGGACCGAGGTGCCACTCAGCTACGGGCTGGGGCCACTCACCACAGCTGACCCCCAGAGCTGCCACTTCTGCTCGCCACCAGCAGTAGCCCGAGCAGCACTCCCACAGGGGCCCACGTACGGGGGCGTAAGGTGGAACCCCAGGTGGGAGCTGCACAGGCTTGTACCCCACTGTTGGCAGATCCAGGGAGCCTGGGAAGCTCCCAGAGATCCTGATCCTCGGAGGCCTGGAGAGAGAAAGGAGAAGAGGGCCCCAGGCTATAGCGGGGGGCAGCGCCGGCCCAGGCCCAGGCGACGCTCCAGCCTGAGGCCCAGAGCAGCCTGAGCAGCCTCCGCAGAGGCCGGGCACGGCTGCTGGGGAGCGGGAGCCAGCTGCCTCTTCTCGGGGCCTGCGGTCTGTGCCTGGAGAGGGAGAGGAAGGCGCAGCCTCCTGGGTCCGGAACAGGCTTGGGCTAGATGTGCCCCTGGGGCAGGGGAGGGAAGGGGGGCTCTGCAGACAACAGTGGGGGTCCTGGGCTTTGGGGGCTTGACTGGGCGTATACTGGCAGGACAGGCTCCCCCAGAGGGCGACTGAGGCCCCAGCAAAGGGGACCCAGACTGTGCTCCTGTGGAGATCCAAGGAGGCTGCCTGGCAGAGGAGACGCAGTTAGGCACTGAGGACTCTACATCTTCAAAGTGGGGGTCTTCAAGGCACTGCTCTGGCTCCCCCAGCCCAAGCAGCCCTTCCTAGGGTCAGCCAGGGAGGACAGAGGGCCAACTGGGCTGGCCCTGGATGCGCAGGCGCTGGGGGGCCCCAGCCAGAGTGAGCGCAGCCCTCACCTTCCCCCCCCCCCCCCCCCCCCCCCCCCCCGTTCTGAGGCCTCTTTGGCTAATCCATCTCCATCCCCCAAACACCCCCAGCTCAGGGGAGGCGCCCCTGGGAGCCAGCACCAGCCAGGTCAGCAGGTGCTTGTCTGCCCTCTGATGAGTCCGGGGAAGGGGTCCCCCCCCAAGGCCAGGCCCAGCTGCCCCCCAGCTGCACCTCCCACTGCAGTGAGGCACCCTCCCGGCAGCACCTCCTACCTGGCAGACGTGGGGACCCAACAAGCATTTCCCGCAGGGACGCCAGGGACCCCGCTCAGGAGTGGGGCCCCCAGGTGGGGATGGAAGACGCACATGTTAGGATGTTCCTGGGATCCGTTTATCTCATGGTTTTGCTTATGCTGGAAAAAATGCCCCTGGCACCTAAGCCCAGTTTCTGGACCAGACTACAAAGATGACGCTTCAAGTCCAGGTCACGCTGCAGAGGAGGAAGACGGACAGAAGGAGGCCTGGGTGAGGCGGCGGCTCCTGCTGGGCTGAGACAGCACAGGGACGGCGACGCCATCTGTCTGAGCCCCTCGAGCTTACAACAGCGCTCAGCACATTGTAGGCACCCAATAAATGGGAGGTGAATGAGTGACTAGTAGAAGTTAAGAAGCCACACTCGAATGTCTGGATTTGGGGCTCCTGACGTGAGCGCAGCGGGGACTGGCCGGTGGCATAGGGCCACAGACCACTTGGGCCACGCACGTCACCCTGATTATTATGACTTGGAGCGCAGCGAATAGGCCTTCGGCTGACCTGCCGAGTGTTCAGATTGATGGGGGCTGGGGAGGGGCGAGAAGGGCCCCGCAGAGGTGAGGCACCTGCACCCACACACGTGTCTGCCCCGTGACCTGCTGGCTCCCGGTCACCTTCCCAGTGCAGGGGCGCCCGGAGGGGCGGGGCCCTTTCTGTCAGAGATGAGCCTCCCGGAGAGAAGGCGCTAAACCAGAGGCCAGCGCCGGGGGCTGCCGGGCGCCGGGGTGCCGTGAAACCCCCGGAAGTTGTCCGCCGCCTGGAGTGAAGGCCCCTCACTCATGCTTAACGGTCTTTGCTTAACTCGCTACAAACAGCCAGTGAGAGAGGCGGGTTGGAGGGGCCTTCGGAGCAGGACGCTCGAAGATCAGCTGCCTGGTCTGATCCAAGCGCGTTAAAGGTTCAACCCCCGACCTTTGCCGGTTCTGGCTTCCGTGGCACGAGGCAGGCGAAGAACCCGGATTTCCCGGCAACAGTCAGAGAGCAGAGCTCTTTCTGGAGAGCAGCCAGCCTTCGCCCCGAGGCTGTCCAGGGGACCCCAGCCACACCATCTCATTAGCGTACTGGAGACAGTCGTCTCCCCCAGTCCGCCAGGGCCGAGGGGCGGTGCCCCAGGACCGACTGCAGATCCTCTTGTGCCACACCCTGACTAGGCACCAAGGCCAGAGGGGTGGTAGACACTGCAAATGATGCTGTATCTAAGCTACTGCACCAGAAAATTCATTATTTGAGCATAAAAGGAACGGTATACATGCACTAAATACATGTTTATTTGATATGCCCATGTGTAGGCATTACACGCACACCGTGCACCTAACACACAAAGTGTGCACGGAGTGAGTGGGGTTAAGGGAACGTGGCTGACCCCAGACTCCTGGCTTCCCTGTCCCGGGCGGGGCGCACAGGCTGGCGTCACCCTCAGTGACCTCCTCGGATCTGGGCAGGAGGGTCCCCGGCCTGGGCCCCAGCTTGGGGGGGGGGCACCTCAAATGTCCTGTAAATTTGTCAGGCTTCCTGGGTCCCCCTTTTTCCTCAGTTCTGCTGCTGCAGCTGGAGAGCTGGCACCGGCGACATGCATGATGGGAGCTGTGGGGGGTTTGGGTGCCCAGAAGACTATTTACGAAGACACGGCGGGTTTGGGCCAAGGATTGTCCCTGGCCACTAGATTCAGTGCTGCCAGTTTATTCACAAATTTCCCAGTGGCACAGGCTAATAGACACTGTTCCCTCCCTGAAACCAAGATGACATGAGTGTCAATAGGACTAGAACTGACTCAGAAGCCCGAGCTCCTGCCTGCGCATGCCCGGGCCCTCATCAGGATGGTCCCTAAGGGACAATTGATTCCACCTGCTCCTCAGAGGAAAGAAACTTTTGGGCCCTGGTCCTGACCTCCCTCCTTAACCAGCCTTGGCTCCCTACTGCTCTCCAGGATCCCATACAACGAACAGACGCTGTAGCCAGTAGATCCAGTTCACCTCTTCGCTTTCTCCACTCTGAGTAAATGACACCAGGCCTGTGGGCTCAGTCAGAAGCCAGGGGTTTTAAGTCCATCGCTTTTCCTAAACTCCACTCACTTCATGCAACACATTTGTGTACATATGTACATATGTGCATGAATAAAATCTACACATATGTATGTGAAATAAATGTCTATGGTTTATTTGTCAGTCGCTCTCAGTGAGCTCAGATCTAGACTGGAGGGTCCTGGCCTGGGCCCCAGCTTGGGAGAGGGGAGCCACAAACTTCCTGTA